>JBAMCR010000036.1:12069-58047 GCA_037075045.1 Mulgravea parasiatica
ACCCCAGATCTTGGAATTTTTTTTGTGGGTTTGGGGAGGTGGAGGAGAGAAAGGGTGTGGTTCCTTCCCCCCCCCCCCCCCCCCCCCCACCACCCCAACATAATGTTCCTTTGTTCAATGGGCATTAGACAAAGTGTTAAAATTATGATCTGTTAAGTGTCTAAATACGCAAAAGGGAGCCGAGATGAGCAACTGCTTCCAGGTGGATGGGAAGGGTTTGGTGGTGCTGGTGCTGCTGGTGGTGTTGGTGGTGCTGCTGGTGGTGTTGGACGGGGTTGATTACAGAGGGATTGTAACCAAAGCAGTTTTGGCAAAATACATACAAGTGTGTGTTTGTGTGTGTTTGTGTGTGTTTGGGTGTGTGTGTGTGTGTGTGTGTGTGTGTGTGTATTTAAAATGTCATTTTGTTGTCAACCTCAGACTTCTTGTCTTACGTCAAATTATAATTATGGCGCCATGCTACTAACGACATTAGCAGAACACTGCGATGGGCGGCCATTAAATTGCCTATGCATACAAAATTGTGTGTCCTTGTGAAAAGTTCTCTTCTGGCCTTGCCACTTGCCACTTGCCACTTGCCACTTGCCTCATTATCAGCATCGAAAGTTAAAACGCTGGCTGGCAGTGGCAATCTAGCGAGCAACATTTTCTATTCCACTTGGCAAAATTGTAAAATTAAACGTTTTGAAAAACTTTGTTTTAAAATTAAAGCGTCTATGAGTCGAGTTCACCCCGCACCGCCCACCCTACCCATACTCTTTCACACACACACACACACCTACAATAGCACACAGTGTGAAAACACGACTGGGTGTGACACTTTTAAAGGGTAGAGAGAATTCACTCAACGTTCGTGTGTCCTTGTTGCCTTTTGGCAAAGTGGTGATAATTTTTGCTTTGTTGCGAAAATGACAACATTTTAACCCGGCGCACAGTTAGCCGGAACCATCGCAGGACCCTCTATGCATTATCCAGATGTACCAACCAGGTCCTGCTGCCAGTATCAACTCGGCTTTCAGCTGGCAGCAGACGCGACTTGTTTCGACTTTTAATGGTTTTCATCTTATTAGCAGGAAAGTTCTTTGTCGCCGTTGCTGCCACACCCAACACCCACCACCCACCACCCACCACCCATCACCCAACACCCAACATCCAACTGGCATTTTGGCCGTTATTGCACAAAATGACTAACAGCAACAGATTTATTTGCAATTTTTGCTCATTTGGCAACAACAACAACAACAATCTAGCCTTTTGTCTTAGCCACTTTGTGCCGCTAAGTTCCCACTGCTTGTTCTTCGTTTTTTCACCATCTCGTTAGTTTGTTGACGTTTACCCCCATGATCCCGGCCAGAATCCCAGAGTGTACATACACCATACACCCAGTTCCCTGCTCAGTTGCTGCCTTGTTTGTTACCCGTCTGGTTTTGGGGAAGAGGGGGGGAAGGGGGGGTGGGGGAGTTGGCGCTAAGGGCGCATAATTAAAAAAGTTTCATTTTATTTTGTTGGTTTTCTTGGTTCGTTTCGCCTGTTTATGTTCATTTGTTTTCTTGTGTAGGTTTTTCTCTGGCTTTTCCTGGGGTTTTCTTCGCCACTAGCTGATGCTGACGCTGGTTCTGGCTCTGGCCCTGACTCTGGCTATATTTTTGTTTTGGCCTGTAGAATGAGCCCTTAAGCATTGGCCGCGGTGGGGTGGGGGGAGGTAGGTGTTGTTTGCCGCCCTTGTCCTAATGATTGCCGCCTTCTTGCGTTTTTTGCATGCCTCGTTTAATTTAATATTAATCTAAGAAGTTTGTTTGCTTTCTACAACAATACCATGTTGTTGTTGTTGTGGTTGTATTTGTTGTAGTTATTGTTGTTGTTGTTGTTGTTAACTTAAGTGTGCCAACAAAATGGCGTTGATGTAGACCAAAACTTGCAAATGAGTTACAGGCCCAACTTAAACTTCATAATATGATTCTGTATCTAACATACATACGTCTCCCTCTCTCTCGCTCTCTCTCTCGCTCTCTCTCTGTCTCTCTATCTTTCTGTATATGTGTTTGTACATTCATATATGTATGTATCATATTTTTAAGTGGCTAACATACACACTTACATACACATACATTAATAAGCATAAAGTGCATAAAATTCGCAAGTTGAAGAAGATAAAGAAGACAGTCTTTGAACGATCTAATCTGATAATTTCGATATCGAATGTGTACATATATATCATACTATATTTGCATATACTCACATGTATGTATGTACATACAAATTTACATCACACTAAACGAAAGTGGGCAAATGTTGACCATGTCTTAGATTGGATTTAATTTTAATTTAAATAAGGAACTAAATGCCAGCATCAACTTATGATGCGAATGTGAATATATATAGTACTTATATGGCATGTGTATGTATGTGTATGTATGTATGTGCAGTACTCACACATTTTTGCTGATTAACTCAAGCGTTTGGTATTTGGTTTCAACGTGTTTGCCCCATGAATTTTTCATTCGCGCCCCTCAAAGGGCCAGCTGGAAGGCGATGTGCGAAACGAACCCTCAATCAATTTGAGAGCAGAGAATTTTCATTTACATTTTCATTTTCATTTTCATAACAATATGTTATAGTAGTGTATGTATGCTATATACCTATACGACGTTGAGTCCCATCATATTCAAAATATTCAGGCTGAAACTTTTATTGACTGCGATTGACATGGCAACCCTTGGCTTAGATGGCCAAGAGCGAGTTGCCAGTAACCAGTAACTAGGAGCAGGAGCAGGAGCTGGAGCAGGAGCTGGAGTTAAAGTAGTGACAGCCACAATAGTTGCCAAGTGAAAGACATTGCATTCCATCTTAAAATGGCATTTGAGAGGTGGATTAATGCATTTAACCAATGCCATGGCAATATTCAATCTTCAAATTCACGAAAAAAAAAAGAAAAATATTAAAAAACTAAACTAAAACTTCAACGGAAGAGATCTCGTTGAGAGAGTTTGAAGCTGTGAAATATTAGAAAATAAATGAAATGTTAATTTGTTTTTCTTATTTTGGCAATTTGTTTGCATTTCATTTCAGGTAAAAGCTTTACGCTGACTATAGTCATCTCAACGAATCCCATACAGATAGCCACCTACACGAAGGCCATTAAGGTGACTGTGGATGGGCCACGGGAGCCGCGCTCCAAGGTGCGCCATCAGGGCTTTCATCCGTTCGCCTTTGGACCGCAACGCTTTGGTCCGGATCCGCTTATGGCCGGATTGCCCTTCAAGTTGCCAGGTATGATTGTTACCCTCCGTTACTCTCCGTTACCAACCGTTATCCCGTCACTTCAGTTGACCCCTTTAACCCCTTCCACCTTGCACCAACCACGTTCAACTCCCGGCAACCATCACTTGCCTCAAGCGCTGGCTGCTCGTTAGAGAACGTATCGATGTCTCCGCCGGTTGGTGGGAATAGATTAGGATTATATGTATTTGTTTGGATTTCATAAGGTTGTTTGTAAACTAATAGGGCTTTTATAAGGCTTAATCAACCTAATGCCCTTAAGACGGGCTTTTGGCAAATAAAGTATGTGTATTTTGTTTTCCTTTTTTTGTTTTTTTTTTTTGGTTTTTGTTTGTATCAAATTATCGCTGAAAGTGAAAATCAATAAAACGTTTTTATTAATTGTGTGGGTTATCAATTACAATAATTATTTAGAATCCGGTTCGAGATGCGTTTCATTCAGGGTATTCACTTTAAATTTCGTTAATTACCTTTTCACCCACAAAAAAAAAATTTACATTCCATCCAACTCAAAAAAGATGAAATCATCACGACTAAATCCTTAAATTAGTTTGAGTTTCGATTCGGAAATCTTGAAAACTCGCGAAAATCCATTTTGTGAAACCTTTTTTGGATTTTCAAGCAATTGCACTCATTTTCGTTTTTCAAGATCCTTGGGAAAATCATTTGAACTCTCAGACTTTGGATAATCTTTCCATCTTAGAAATAATGAATAGCGTCCACATACTTAAACTCTGAAATACCTCCGTTCCCGTGGACGAAATTGCAAGAGCGTGATCTAAACCAGATCATAAAATAATATAATAGATATGAGTATAATAGAAAGGGTTTTAGGGGTTTTGAGGGGCAGGAGGTTTGGGAGAAGGCAAACATTGATATTCGCGACGAAAGGAAAAGTGGATCGGAAAGAGTTAGAAAAGGGATCGGGGAGGAAGGCGAAGGAGTAGGAAGTTTAGGAGAAGATGGAGAAGAAGGTGTGAGCAGACCAGGAAACAAGTAGAAGTAGGAAAGAAAGCAGGAATAAGAGGAGGAGTAGCCGAGTCAGGAAGAGCAAAAGATGAAGATAAATCTGGAGAAAGATGAGACCAAGCGGAGGAGAGTTAGGAGCTGGAAATTATGATTAAAACTTATTAATGTAATGAAACTGAAATGTATACAATATGATATGTGGGCCTTTTTGTGAAATCGATCTGTGCCTTTTGCTAACTGGAATCACTCAGCTATCATTAACACGCCGAAGACATTAGCATAAGGATAATGACAAATGAGCAGGCAGGCAGACAGGCGCGACTGGGGCGAGTCCTTGCGACAGACGTTTAGATTCGCGCCACCTTTTTGTTAAGTTGTAGAGCAAGTGTGTGCCCTATTTATGCGCACATAATGTAGACATAAATATGTTATGCGAGTGTGTGTGTGTGTGTATGTGTGTTTATGTATATGTATTGTATGCACATAGAGAGAGGGAGAGTCGCACTGGCAGTGGCACACAATAGATGCGACAATTATATAACAAAACAACAGCTTGAAAAATCCATTAAAATGATTTTAATCCTTTAACGAGTCACAAAACTGCAGCGACGTCGATTTCGACTTCGAGGATGCGCGCTGTGCGGCATCGATGGGAAGGGACCAACCCCTCAAAATTGTGCGACCCATACCCAAGCCTATGCTCGGAATCCCAGTAAACCCGTACTCTATACGCCGTACCCCCGTACCCCGTACCCCGTACGCCCAGTTATCTTAGAATCTTTCTGTGACAGCAGAAGGCAGCAGGCGTAGCCTTAAATTATTTGAATGCGCTCGACGCGACTGTTGCAACAATAAACACGCAGTATAACCAGACTGCGAACAAGGATAACGATGGCAAGGACGACTCAAATGATTACGAGAAGCGCCGTTGTCGCCATCAGCCATGTCGCCTGGTGAACAAATCTCGTTTGATACGCTTTGATTTTATTAAAATTTAACAATTTCGCTATGAAATTTATGAGACGGCAAGTGGATGATACTCTCTATGTATTGTGTGTGTTTGTGTGTGTGTAAGTACAAGTGTATGCATATTGTTGGTGTCATCTTTGTTTCTGCTATCTCTGTCCTTATACGTATTTCTATCACTTTCCCTTGTCTTGGCCAATTTGCTGCCGATTTTCAATAACAATTCAATAAGAAGTTCGCAATTTGCTAAATCTGATTTCTTATTTCGAGAATTTTTAATAACATATTTATTTATTTTTTAAAATTCTAAATATATGTATATAAAATATTTTTTTTTTTAAATTTTGCTTTTGGGTATTTTGGGTATTTTTTGTTTTTGTAATTTCATTTTTTTTCTAAAATATTTTTTTTTTAAATTTTTGCTTTTGGGTATTTTTTGTTTTTGTAATTTCATTTTTTTGGAAGTTCTTTAATGAGTTTTGTTTTGTAGCGCAATGTTTCATGTTTCAAAACCCGCTGGGGGTAAATAGTTTTTGGAAAACTTCACCGTCAACTTTTCGCACTTACGAGCCGAAACTGCAAAGTGACACAGCAGCAAAAAAGTGTCTCAAAATTACATTAAAAACTAAAAGGAAGCCAAAGCACTATTCTCATGTGTGTGTGTGTGTGCACACCTAGTTGTAGTTGTAGTTGTATTTGGCATACACAAAATGTAGTTGACTCTGGAGTACTGCGTGTCACAGAAAGTTTGCCAAATGATTAAAAGGGCTCTTTACGTTGGCTCGAGCGCACTGCAAAAATAGTTGAGCTGGCAGAAACCGTTTGGGCCAAGAGCTGCTGCTGCTGCTGCTGCTGCTGCTACTGCTGCTGCTTCTTGATGGAAAGGAATAAATATAAAATGGCGCTCGTATAAGCTGGGCGGTTCGTACATTAGTGCCACGCCTTTGGCAGCCACCTCAGCGCCCAGCGCGTCGTACCTCGTCTCAGTTTGCTCGGCAAACGGTGCAGAGGTGTCTAGGGAGGGGGACGGGGAGGGGAAGGGGATGCGAATAGGGTGGTAGGGAGGGGAGGGGGCATGTCATGTGTGTGTGTGTGGAAAGTGGAAAATTTGTAACTTCCGCAACGGATATCCTGTTTCACACACGCGCTGCTACCCTGTCTGACTGCCTCTATGTGTATGTGTATGTGTGTAGTATGCCTATGCATGTGTTGGTTAGCCTTTTGAAGTTGCCTTCATCATCTACAGGAGCAGCAACTAAAAAAGTTTTGTGCGCGTTTTTAGTGAAAATTATATTAAAATTTTGTGCTTGATGTAATTTATGTCATAAAACCCATTGCCAAAGTAGACGCAAGTGTGCATAATTATGTGTGCGTATATATGTGTGTGTGTATGTATGTATATGTGCACATCTATGTATGTACATACCATACACATATGTGGGCGCTAATGCTCTAAATGAATTTTCAACATGAATACATTTCTCAAGGCATTGTCTTGAACCACTCGTTACAAACTTATTTGATTTAAAATAAAATTTCAAATCCCGACTGCCGCCACACGCACTTATGCATTGTATGTATACATAAGTGTGTATGTATGTATGTATACCATACCATGTATACCATACGTATGGGAAACCCCTTTGTTATGCCCATTCCACCATTTTGCGTTTGTTTGCTTCTGTCCCCCGTCCTCTGTCCCCTGTTCCCTGTTTTTTGGTAGCAAATCAGTTAAAAAAGGCCGTACGCAAAGATCAAAGTGCGTAATGCGTGCGTAATACACACATATATACACACACACGCACACAAACATATTCAGACAAGAAAAGCATGTCATATTGTTTTTTTTTTGTGTTTATCTTTTTTTTTGCTGCTTTTTTTTGCCAATTCACTTGGGCTATTAGTGCTTAGCCTTTGAGTCCTTTAAGTGTAAATTAGTCTACACTCGGAAGTATTTATGAGTACTTTGTTGTCGAGCAGTTGACAATATATACATAAGTCTGATCTCAATAATATCCCGATAATAATAGCAAAATATAATAAAAAAAAATCAATTGAAAAATTAAAGCAATACTTTTGTTTTTTTTTTTATTTTATTTTATTTCAATTTAATCACCATTTATTTATTCAATTGTTAAGAACTTGTGGATATTGTTAATACTATAAGTACTCAAATATATTATTTATTTTATTCTGTTGTTGTTTTTTTTTTTTTTTTTTTTTTGAATGCTTTAAGCAATATTGGGAAATGTCGAGAAGGGTTAAGCGATGGCTACAAATTTCAGCAACTTGATGATAAACTTGCTCACTTCTCGCTGTTGCTCGCACTGGATGATGGTGATGGTAGGGTGGGGGGAGGCGGAAAGGGGGGGGGGGGGGTGGAAAACGAAATGATTTAGCACATACAATCAAACATGCAGACAAAGAGACAAACAGACAAATTTGCACAGTCACGGCTGCCCCTGTGGGAGAGGCCTACAGCTCAATTTGAATTGCAAAAGGAAATTTTAAAGTCATCGTCCTTGCCTGCCCATGGCCCTGGCTGGGTGGGTGTGTTTGTGTGTGTGTGTGTGTGTTTTGTCCGTGTGGGGGTGTGTGTCGCTGCCCCCCAAGGACATATTACAGCATTGATTCAATTTCATGTCAATTTACGTGTCAATGCGACACTAATACGCCAAGGGTCGTGGCTGCTGCTGTTAAGCTTATGTGTTGCCAGTGCGCGACCCCTGACCCCTGACCCCTGACCCCTAGGCTAAACATGTTGCCCGACTTTTTGGGGGAGGAAGGCTTGAGCAAGGTGAGCGTTTAAAATTATTTATAACATTTGCGAAAATATGTTTGCCAAATGCCAACAACTTTCCCATTTTCCTCGCTTCCAATTTCTTTTGGCTGCGCCCTAAAAAGTATGCTACGTTTTTCTCTCTCTCATTTTACCCACGGAAAAGTGTAAGATCATAGGGTATTATTGGGTTATCAGAAGAATATATTTGAGTTGACAAAACAGATATTATATCTTCGCATTACACATTAGTTAAAACAATTAATAGCTAAGTGATAAATTAGGATTAAAAATATATCAACTCGATTTTTCGATATTTGATATTTAATGCTAATGAGCATGTGAATCAAGCAAGGCTGCACTCTTAAAGATCGAGAATTGAGCAAGTTTATCAGCTAAATTAACTTTACAAATATATTCTATATATATATTTGATGCAATTTTTATATATTATAAAAATTTTAAATCGTTTTGTAGGGTGTTTGAGTAGTCGAAATGTATTTAAAGTATTTCTTTTTATTTTTCCTTTTTGTTTTTCTTGCAATAACTTGCGGCCTGTAACGCATCGGCCATGTATGTATGTGCATGTGTGTGTGTGTGTGTGGGTGTGTGTATGAGTGTGGCAAGAGGAGAGTGGTGCGTGTAAGCTGACTGGAATGTGTTACGCCTCGCCACCACTCTCCATCCCTCTCCAGTCACTGGGCCACCCCCTGCCGCTAAAATACCCAATCACCAACAATCGCATGTGTTGACAACACTTGTGTAACGGTAAATTTGTGCGTATTGTGCGTGTCCCGGTCGTGTGGTGGGGGAGGGGGGACTTGAGGCGGGGCAGTCGGCGTGGTGTGGGTGTGGGTGTGGGCGGCCGACAAGGAGTTCGGGGTTCGAAATTCGAATTGGGGTCTTGTCAACTTCTTGGCATGCTTTACAAAATAGCAGTAAATTTGCCAAAACAATTTGCAAATCTACAACAAATATGCGTAGATACTGATATGACAGGCATCTGACAACACTGGCAAATTGATTGAGACAAAAGGTGAGGCGAAGAAAGAGAGCGCACCATAAGCCACACTCAATCAATTAACATACAGCGCACATTGAAGCCAATTGACTTGTATAAAAATATCTGCCCAGATGCCACAGCTGCTTTTCCATTCGATTTATCGATTTATTATCGAAAGCCAGAATATTGGATAATCTATTGATCTCCCTCTCTCTCTCTCTCTCTCTGTCTGTCTCTCTTGCTTTTTTCTCTCTCAATCAAGTTGAATAGCCGCTATTCATAAATTAAATTTCTTATTCTCTCATTTTAAACAATATCTGCGATTCAGTTTAAAATTTTGTTCAGTTTCTCGAGGTGAAGATATTTAAAAAATTATGATTGAAAATTTTTTCAAAAATTTTTACAAAATTAATAGAGTTCTTTTGCCCGCTTAGACGATTATCTGGGTATTTGGATATCGGGTTCAAGTCCAAAAAACTGGCAGATCAAGAAGAGTTTCGTTTCCAATTTCAATTCCGATTCCCATTTTCCATTAAAATAGAAAGTAGACGATTTTCCATGTCAATTTTTCAATATAGAAAAATATGAAGATGTCAACTTTAACAACAAAAAAAAAACCATTTCTTGGGAAAATATACTTGAGCTTTCCGCAAGTGTCACCGATAGCTTTGAAAATCTTCTGGAAATCTTATGCCTTCATTAAGTGCAATTAGAAGAAAAGGATTTTCCGGAGCATTAAAAATTGCAGAAAGTTGCAACAAGTCGGTTCAAGTGAAGATTGATTTTTAGGCAGCAGAATCAATGAAGATTATTTTTTAACTCTTGATACGGAACTTTAACTTAATTTTCTACATTTTCTCTATAAAATTCACATATTTTCTTTTCCTTATATTATATAATATTTCCCACAAAATCCGTCAGACTTGGATAAATTGTGTTTGCTTTGGCGAAAAGGAAACTTACAATTGCGGAGTTTGGTTGCAATGAAAGTTGTCTTCTTCTTTCTTCAATTTGTTGTTGTTGTAATTACAGTTACATATGTCTGTCTGGCTGTCTGGCTGTCTGTAGCCGATATGGGTGTAAGACAAGTCTAATTGACAAAAAAAATCTTAAAATCTGTGATAGAAATAGATTCTTCTTCCGAACTAGAATCTGCATTACAGATATTCGACCGCTTCGTAAGAAAATTTAAATATTTTAAATTATTGAAAAGATTTTGGGGTAATTCGTTAGCTATATAATAAAAAAAAATATAATACATACATACACATAAATTGATATGTATGTATTTATGTACATAACACCGTGACGTAGACATCATCTGAAATGGACTCCGATTTGTGTCCGATGTAATTATATATATAAAATATAATAAATATAAATTTATTAATGAAAAAATAAACACACACACACACACATACACATACACAGCAGTAATTTTTGCACAAAAAAAGCGAATTAATGAAAATAATAATAGAAAATGTATATGGTATTTGAATTAAAGTTGCTTGAAAATTGCAAACAAACAATGAAAACCATTTTTTAGATGAAAATCGATGGACTTTGGCTGGCTCTCAAGTAATTCGGACTTTATTTTTTTTAGAAGTTTTTGCTTTGTGTTTTGTAAATAAAACTCAAACTGAAACTCAGACTGAGACGGAGACGGAGAAAGAGACAGAGACAGAGAGTCAAGGCCCAGCAAATGTTATCAATTCGTTATTCGTGATTTTTTACTGAGTAAACTGTGTGGATGCAATTTTCGGCTTGCCCAAGCCACAAGCCAAGCCAAGCACTTTTCTTGATATACTAACAAACAAAAAAAAAAAAAAAAAAATAGGAAAACACAAGGATACAATTTAAAAAAAATGTAGTTTTTTGTATGTTGTTCTTGTTGTTTTGTAACAATAAAGCTAAATGCGAGAAAAAGCATTTACCGCGAAAGCGCTGCAAAGCAACTTTGGAAAAGAAGCAGCAAAAAAGAAGCAGCAAAAAAGAAGAAGAAGCAACGGCAGCGCACTCATTATAAGTTTCTGTTCTTCCGTGCTTCCATGCTTCCGTGCATCCGTGCATCCGCGCTGAAAAGTAGGCAAGATGAAAATGCTCAAAAGCAAACGCTCGACATTTGAATCTGCCGTTGCTGCCGTCGTGGTTGCCGCTGCCGCCGCTGACATTGCCGGAAAACTGATGGCGCCTGCGTCAACTGTGAGCGGACTTTGCCTCTGCTTGCTCACTCGCTCACTTATACACTCACTCAGTTACTCTCGCTCTCTCTCTCTCGCTCTCTCTGTCTATCTGTCTGCCACTCATTCGGTTACGCTCTCATGCTCGTTTGAGCGAAATGCCAGCGACTGGCGAAATTGAGTTGAGTGCTTTTTCTGAGCCATGTACTTTTGGCATGAATTTCCCCTGATTCGCTGACTCGCTCAAATTGTATGTATATACATATACTAGATATATGCGGTTGTATGGGTGTATCTGTATGTGTATTCGTGTGCATGGGGGTTGGCAACAACCCCCCCCTCCCCGCCCCCGCTCCCTTTGCCACCCACCACACAGTGTGGTGAGCTAGAATCCGTCTCCCTTGCGCCACATGACTTTCAATGGGTTATTGTATGTGTTTTTATTGTTGTTGTTATTTTCGGTTTGTTGTTGTTGTTGTTGTTATTGTTTTTTTTATCTAATACAACGTCTTGTGGTGAAAAATTGTTGCGCGCAGTTGAGTTTTTCTTTTTTGTTTGAGTGCCTTTCGTTTTCATTGAGGGGCACTTTCGGCTGGGGACTTGGCTCGGGTGGCTTCATGCTCCACGCGGAAAATGCCCAGCATCAAGTCGGAATGCCGTCGGAAAAACCATCAGCTCAGATGACATTTGCCGACGGCAACTGAACACAAACAAACGGCATTTTAAAATGTTGCAAATCTTTTCACATAATAATTTATTATTATTATTTTTACAACACGAAATACGAGTAAAACCAAAAAGATATATAAAAATATCAAAATATATTAATATACGCAATATACGTATGTATGTATGATAACATACATACACATAGACATGCAGAGTTCCCGTTAGCTGCATTTCCAGACAATCTTCAGTGTCCGCCTCCGACCTTAGACTCAGTGTGCCAGCAACAAGGAAAATCAAAAAAGCAAAAACACACAAAAAAAAAACAAGAAAAACAAAACAAAACAAAAGAAAAGAAAAAGAAAGAAAAACCAAAACAAAACAGAAGCGATAAAAGCGTGGGAAGTTGAACTCATGAAAGCTTTTTGTGGCGCACCAATGGCACCGCGTTATGCCCCGCCACATAAACATGTATGCATGTGTGTGTGTGTGTGTGTGTATATATACATATATTAAATATATATATGTGTTTTATATATATATAGGTATGTAGATGTCTGTATGAAGCTCTCGCTCATACATGGGGCTGGGTCTCTCGTTGGACAGTTGGACGTGCTGCCACCGTCCACACAGTCCACAGTAACCGAATGGGCACCCACCTTACCCAAAATGGCCCAGACGAGGACACCAGACTCCCGACGAATACCATTACGCAGCGCGCCGAAGAAAGCCCGACCCCAAACTGACACCAAGCGTGGCTAACCCTTTATCGCACATACATAGGGTTTCCTTACAGGACCGCATATTTAGGTTTTTGTTATGGGGTTTCACTGTCGCCTTCCTTGGTACGCCTCCATGCGGTCTTTCTTTCTCTCTATCTCTCTCTCTCTCTCGCTCTCCCTCTTTCGCTCTTGTCGCTCGCTCTCTCTCTCTCTCTTTCTCACTCCCTTACTCTCCCTCCCTCCGTGTAGCGCTGTCTCTGTCTCACTCTCTCTTCGCATCTGCTGTGTGTCTAAGCGTATAAGCGTAAGTGCATGGCTGTGTGTGTGTGTGTATTTGTAGATATGCGGGTAGTGGCCAACACACACACACACACACACACACACATAGTTTGGGTTACCAAAATCGACATGATGCTATATTATATGGAAACAAAATTTGCTCAATGTCTCCCGCTGCTTCCGCCACATCGAACTCGCTGGCGCTGCTGCTTTTCCGTCGGCTTCTGCTGCCAACTTCAGGCGAAAATCTAAAGCGTGGGCGTGTCTGTGTGTGTAAATGTAGGTGTAAATGTATGTGGCTGTGAGCTTAGGTGTGGGTGTGGGTGTGGGTATAGGTGTGGGTGTGGGTGTATGTGGGCTTGTGATCGTCATAGTTTTGCGGGCTGTTACTGCTACCATTTTGTGTGACACAACTAAAACTTATCTAAAAATCGATTCCCCCCGATTCCAGCTCATATATACATATGTTATATGTATGTATGTATGTACATACATATACAGAAAGTGTTTTCTGTACATACATTTAATTTTTCTGGTATATGGTATATACCATATATAATATGCAATAAATACAAACATACGTATTCGCATGCATACATACGCACATATACATAGAAATCGGTTATGAGACTCAGGTTCTACAAACATACAAACATGCATGTGTATGTATATTCAGTATTTGTGTATTTACTAAAATTATTATTTTTATAAATTAAATTTTATTTTAAATTATCTTAAACAGATTTTTATTTTTCTTTTTTTTGCTTGTTTAAACAATTATTTCTTTGTATTTTTAAGATTTTCTCAATAGAATTTAACTTGTTTTTCTCCATACTTCAATTTATTTATTTTTTAAGTTAATTGATTATTTAATTTTTTTTATTTATTATATAAAATTTAGACATTTTTCAGCACTTTAATTTAACGAGACACTCTCGAGATTAATTTTAAATTAATATTTACTTTAAGTATTGTTTGTGCATATGTATGCGTACATATATGTGTGTGCAAGAGTATTTAGTTCCGAATATTATTTTTTTTTTTAAATTTATTTAGCTTTTTTTTGAATTAAGCTGATTTTCTGTTTTAAATTAAAACAGAAAATTGAAAAGAAAAATAAATCCTTATGTTAAAAGAAAAAAAATTAAGAGAATTAATTATTTAAATAATATAATACATACTTATTTATAAAGGAGAACAACACGCCCACTTTTATTTTCATTAGTTTATAATTTATGGTAGAAAGATGGACAAGTGCATAAAAATTTAATTAACCCATTTTGGGCTGCTGGTCGAGAAATCGCCCACTTTTGCACTTTGAATTTCTCGCCAACTTTTGGTGTTTGATTGGCATCGTTTACAGGGTATTAAAGAGGTGAAGATCGATCTATTTATTTTAAGTAATTGTGAGATCCTTTCCATTTAAATAATTTCTTGAAATAATTTATTCCTTGAAATACGATTTTCAAATGAAAATAATAAGAAATTGATTGATTGATTCTGCAAAAATTAATTATTGGAAAGCCGCTCTTCATACTATTTATTGTATTTATCTTAAATCTTTAAGAACTTAATTTTAATAAAACAAAAAAAATTAGTTTAATAAAAAAAATGTAAATCAAAAAGAATTAAAAATATATTTGAAACTCTTTAAAATAAATAAGTTAAAGGGAAAATCATTTTTATCAGCCAAATTAAAGTAATTTGGTTGAGTAATACATACGTAGATGACTTTATAAGGGGCATTTAAAGGTTTCCTATAGTTGGGTCTATTCTCACAGATGCACGGTCAATTCCAGGGTATTCTCACGTTTCTACCCTATTGCATTTTATGAACCCATAACTGGAATCCCTTTGAGACGAAGGCTAAAGGCATTATCGGAGTATGGTATAGTAATTCCATCGATTGTTGTGCACAGCTTTGTCTGTTGCACATTCGCAAGTTTTTATCGAGATCCCAGACAGGTCAGATACCCCTGCCACACTCCTTTCACTTCCCCTTTCCCTTTTCCTTCCCCTTCCCCTTTCCCTTTCCCTTCCCACATTCCCACATTGGCGGCAAATCGTTGTTTGACCTATATAAGGAAATTTGTTCTGTAGTACAATATTTAGTTGTGCTTGGATACATATGTTGCAGATACAGGTACTCATACTCATACTCATACTCACACTCATACTCATACTCACACTCATACTCATACTCACACTCATACGCATACTCACACTAGTGCTGGAACTCTTATTGATAATGCAGCACGCCAATCAAGTAATGCAGCAAAGATGCTCCTTGTCATGTCCATGAATGTCATGTCTTGGTGGGATTCCGTCTTGGCCATTACTTGCTCTGAGCCAAGCAGTTGTCTCCCAACCGGCAGTGGGTGGGGTTTACGGGTTCACATATACATATACATACATATGTATAAACATATATATATATATATATATGTAGATACAATATGTATATCTGTCCCCCGTCTGACTGTTTGGCCTGGTTGGTTGTTGGTGTCACATTTTCGGTGAAATTTCGGTTGCAAACTTTGGCAAAACTTGGCCAAGTATTTGGCCTTAAACGCGTGTGAGTGGGACAGTGCTAGCCAAGTGGTATATAAATGCGAGAGGAGCGAAGTGTGACAGAGAGGGAGGCAGGCCGAGAAAGAGAAAACCAGAGAGATTGCAATTGAGAGAGCGCATGTGGGCGGCATATGTATGTATGTGAGTATGCATGTATGTGTGCATGTCAGTGTGAGTGTGAGTGTGTGTGTGTGTGTGTGTCTCGTGGTCGGCCTTCGTCTTCGACTGTGCGAAAGGAGCTGAACGAGACGATATATTCTCCATGTTTGTTGCATTGGCGTTTTCTTAAGTGCGACTATGTATGTATGGATATCACACACACACACACACAAACATGCACACACACACACACAGACACACACATACTTAGACACATAGCGAATACAATGAGTGAACTGTGCGCTCTGCTTTGCAGCATCTTCAGCAAGCGTCGCCGTCGACCGCGTAGTATGTGCGACTGTGGCCTGGCATTTGAGGCAATGCTAGCTGCAACAAGCCCCCTGACCCCCTGACCCCTTGGCTCCTGGCTCCTGGCCCCTGCTCCTGTTCACCGTCCAACATCTTTTCCTAGTCAGTCCATCGACCCAACAGTTTGCTGTTAGAACTAAGCTACCCTTCGAAACTTGCCCACAAATGTGGGCTGCCACTTGATGGCGGCAACGCCGAAGGTCTTTGGTCTTTTAGGGGCGTCTGCAGGGTACAGAATGAAGGATGCAGGATGTAGGGTGCAGGGTGCAGGCTGCAGGGTGCAGGGTATAGAGTGCAAACCTCATTTAGTGAAATGAGGGGGCATTAGGAGGAGACAGACCGTCCAGACGGAGCAACGACATCGCTGACTGGGATAATTTTAATGAATTTATTTAGGAGTTTGGCTTGAGCTTACTTCGCTCGTTTACTCTCTCTCTCTCTCTTTCTCTGTGTCTGTCTCTCTCTCTCTTCTTTTCTCTTTCTCTCTGCTCCGGTTGTTCTTGCTCGTTCTAGCTGCCACATTTGCGCAAGCAGCATCCAAGCTAGAGTCTGCCTCTCTATCCGTCCCCGTATGTTTGCCTATCCTTTCGTACGTCTAGTTGCTCGTCCTGAAGGAGGAGTCCTTATTGGGCGTGCACAATCCCATTAAAAGGGCGACTCAAGGGGAGATGCTAAAGATGCTTTACAGGAGCAGCAATATGGCGGCTTGTTGATCACATGCCCAAACGAGATGGCTGTTCAAGAAGGGGTGTGCGGCGGGGTATAACTGGCCAAGAATGTGGCCCAATGTTGTTCTGCAGCGACCAAAATGTGCGGCAACGTTTTTGGTCTCGCACAGTCGGCTATATGTGGTCGCCCAACATCGGCCAAGGTTTGGCATTGGACTTGCTTTTCGTTTCGACTTGGGCTTGGATTTGGGCTCCGACTCCGTCTTGGTGTTGGCTCTCAGCCTTTTGGTGTCGCGGCTTTGGGACTTCGTCCTTAACGAACGCTTCTCAGAGCATTTGAAAGGACACCCCAATAAAATACGTTTTTTTTTTGTTTACTTTAAATTCAATTAAATAGTTTTCAAATTGTTTTTTCATTTTGAATTAAATTAAACAATTTATTTTAAAAAAATGCAACAACAAAAAAGTAAGAAAGGCAAAAACTAAACAATATTTTATAATATGAAAAATATTATATAAAAGCATTTTGTGTTTGGGTCTGATATTAAGTTTCATCTCCGTTATTGCGTTCAAAACTATTTTCAATTTCAACATTATTATTATTAGGATGCATTTTCTCATCATTCCTTAATATATATTTTATATACATTGTATGCATATACTTATGGTGTATATAAAATAAGCAAGACCCGTCGGGCAATGCTATGCCATTGGCAAATGCTTGTAGGTAACTCCATCTTCCCCGCTTATTTTCCACCTTTTATCCCATCTGATTTTCTTTTCTTTCCTCGCCTTTTCCTCTGCCTCTTAGTCCGTAGTTTCCCGGACAGGTGGGCAGATTCCATAAAAATCTGATTACGTCGAATAAAATAATTTTTCCAAGCCATTCGTTTTTGCTCTTAATTCTTCAGGGACTTTTCCGCTGTTGCAACATCTAGCTCATCCACATCCCAATCCAGATCCCCCTACAAAATTTCATTTTAATTTTCACCTTAACGGTCCAATTTTTTCCCAGAACTTTATTTGCATTCTACCGGAGTCAATATAATTTTTATATATCTATAAGTAAACAAAATAATAAAAAAAGGACTCAACTGTAAAAAAAAAACCACAACTTATTTCATAAAGGAGATCTTTTTTCTATATATCTTCATGTCGATTGAAGATCCACTTTCAATAAATTTGATATATATTCAAATCAGATTAAAACATGTATGTATGTGCCATGATGGATCGTGGTTATCAGGACTTTCTTTTTTATCCAAGCCATGAGTATCAATCCTTGTTAGATGAAAAGATTTAATTTTTAAGATAATTCCCATTATATATTGAACGATTGTAATATCCAATGCTTATCTGATCGCAGGATTCGCACATCATCTGGTGGGTATGCATGGGCACCTGCATGCGCCAGATTGGCGAGCACATATGGCGCTCGGCGGACGTCCAGGTTTTCCGACTGCGCCCTTCTTTGCACATCATCATGGAGCAGCCTTTCCGAATACGGCCACCAGCGGCTTGCGAGGATTGAACGGTATGTAGACTCAAGGACATGATTGCTAGCTGGAATGCTGTACAGTAACGTGATATTTTGCAACAATTTGTAGATAATCAGCAGCAGCTGGCGACGGTGGGTGCTGCGCATAGCACCACCAGTCCGGAGGGTTCACCCACGACCACGACGAGTGCGACACTCAGTGCGTTCGTTCAACCGCCGGCTTGTAATGCCAGCGCTGGCAGCTCCCCACCGCTAATCCTTACCAGCATTCAGCAGCATGACAATAATAACAACAGCAGCAGCAACATCGATGCCGGCTTTGAGAGCGATAGCATCTCGGTGACAGGATCACCGCGCAAGAGCATCAGCTCACTCACGCACGACGAGGAGGAGCCGGATCTAGAAGCAGAAGCAGAAGCGGAAGCGGGGCCGGACCGTGGCCATAGTCGTAGCCGGAGTCCAACGATGCTTCGTGCAGATGACAGCAGCGTGACAACGCTTGCTGAGCCTGCGCCAGGCAACGGTGGTGCCTTCACAGCGCTCATCCAGCGTACAAAGAATCCAACAGAGCTCTTCGGTGGCTTTGTTAATGCTGGCTCCACTCATTTCACTCCCACGACGCATAGCTTCAATCCAGCCCTGGCGGCGCAGCTCTTCCTCCAGAGCCCGCTTCTGCCACAGTCCAGCCAATGGCTCTACACGCAGCTTTATGGCAACTACAGCGATTTACCATGGCTAAGAAGTGCGGCGGCTGCAGCGGTTGCTAGCCATGCACCATCACAACAACAACAACAACAACAACCGCAGCAGCAACAACAGCAGCAGCAGCCGCAACACCAACAGCAACAACAACAGGAGCCATCGATATTTTCGACAGCATCCACTGACGCTGATGGAGTGAATCTGATAAAACGCTGCGTCACGCTGATTACGCATAATCCACCGGACGCGGAGAACGCCAATCCGAACGCATCGCCCCCAGTTAGCTCCACACGGCACTCCCCATCGCCGGTGGAGACAATCGATTTGGATGACGTGAGCACCACATCAAGATCGGCTAGCGGCTCCAGTGGCGCTGGCGGGCCGATACGCAACCGTACGCCCAAGCCGACGGCGGATGTCTGGCGTCCCTACTAGCGGCTGGCTGCCGCCTTGCTGGGCAGTTGCCTGGCGGCGCGTACTGGCGACAGACAGACGGAGCTGGAATATCATGGGGAGTAGGATGCCGCCAAGTGGCAGCAAGGCAGCAAGCCTCTTAAGAATTTACCATACACCATATCGCAGCGTGCGAGGGTTTCTCAACAACTATGTTGATCGGAGCTCTTCAATCGGCACATGTTCGTCATGCTACCCCATAATAATCAGGAAACGAATCAGTTTAAAACGATCAAACATACCATATTCACAACGGGTATTCACTTTAGACGGCCTAAACCCTTTTTCAATTTACCGAATTGGCAATCAACTGACTTTTTTCTTAGCCAACAATTACGAATTTGTTTTTAATTTAGTATTAGACGAATCTGAGTCTTCTCTGTGAATTATTTATTTGGGTTTTCTTAACCCTCTCTCTTTCCCTCTCTCTCTCACTTTCTATCTATCTATCTATCGATCTCTCTCGCTCATATGTAATTGATTAAGCTATATCTCTGTTGTAATGTATTGGAGAATCGAGCTGAAAAATATCCAGAATTTTTTTTAAATATTGTGAGTTTTCATTGGTTTGCGGGGACCAACACGCGGATATAGCGAGATCGATTCTGGACATAAAAACAAGTATATACACTTCACGGGGAGGGAGATATGTCTGTCTCTTTCTACGTGTTGGAGCATTCCACTCATTTGAAATTGATTCAAGTTGGAAAAAAGATTAAATAGATTTTGACAAAAATTTGTTAGTTTTCCTTAATATTTTTTATCAATATTTCAATTATAACGACGATTCTTCGATTCAATTTTCATTTCAAATAAATTCAAATATAAACATCTATTTACAAAAAAAAAAAACAAAAGAAATTATAATAATAAAAATATTGTTTTTTTCGTTGACAAACTAAAATTCTAGAGCGTTTCTCGCTTTTTGTGTTTAATTTGGAATTTTCATTTTGAACGGATCACATATCGAATTTAAATCAATTAGCGTTGCCCAAAAAAACAAAAAAAAAACCAAAAAAAAAAAAGAAGAAACATAAAACAAACAGTTAAAACGTAATAATATTAATAATTATATATAAAAATTAATAATTATACTTAGATACACCCGTTATTGAGTGTTGGTTGAACCTTGCAAAAAACTGAACGGTTGGATTGGGCAATAATTAAATATACATACTTGTATTTATTATAAATAAAAATAATAATAATATAAAAAAAGAAAAATGTCATACCATCTGTGTAAATTGAGATACTATTTGGCATTATTTTCTTTATAGGTATTAAATATTATATTAAGTCATCAGATAAGATAAACATTTTTTTTTGCAAAAAAAACCAAATAAAAAAAAGAAAGTAACTAAAACAAATCGAAAAAAAGCAAATTCAATATATGAAAAATGTATTTTCAAATTAAAATTGAAAATAAATTTAAGCACAGTCAAAATTTGTAAATATTTCTTAAGTAGCGTGCCAAGTTTCGTTAATAAAATTTCAACTAAAAGTAAAAGGAAAAAAAAATAAATACGAAAAAAAAGAAAACCAAAAAGCAAAAACAAAAACAAAAGCAAAAGCAAAAAAAAGCAGAAGAAGAAAATTTAAGGACCTGCAGCTGCTGAATGCTTTTAAGAAAATTAATTGGTATTTCCCTTACACTGCCATATAGCCGTCCACCTTTCCGCGCTTTCTCTCATTTAAGGGATTAAAAAGGCCGCTCGAATTTATAGCCAGGACTTGCAAACTAGCAAATAAAAAGTTTAAATAAATGGGTAAACTTGAAAGCAAATAGCGTCCAACCAGCAGCTGAAAGACAGCCACTAACCAACCAAACTGATGCGACCGGTTACGGCAATAGAAATAAGACTTCAACGAACCATCCCCTCCCCCCCATACCGCCCCGCACCATCCCGTGCCACAACGGGTTACGGCTTACACATCTCTTTTCCGGACATTTCCATGAATTTTAGCAGCTTATTTAACGTGGCGCATAATGAATGCAGGCTAAGCGCATCCGAAATAAGACTGAAGCAACAAAAATAAAAATAAAAATAAAAACTAACAATTTACATACACACATACATATATCAAAGAGTATATACTATATTTAAATTTATTTTATTTATATTTTTATTTTCGTATTGAATTCTACAAAAATTCTGCAAACATAATATAAACAAAATGAAAATTCAATATTTTTCATATTATTTATCTAATTAAAACTTAAAATTATTAAGAAATACTATGAATTTAAATACAGTACATACCCGTATATGTATATACATTTGTATATCTCACCCAGAGTGAAAACACAATATTTCATGAGAAGAAGCGAATTTTCAACAATTTGTTTACACCAAAATTTGATTTATTCAAAATGTGAAAATGATTTGAAAACCGATCGTTTTCGAATGGCATTTCTCTGATTAATAATGAAATCACAAGCCCTTTTTTCCAACGAGAAAAACAAATTTTTCCGAAATGTATGTAGATATTGCTTCAATTAAATGAAAAAAAATCCGTTTTCTTTAATAATTTTCGTGCTCTCCTCCTGGTCATGTGGGTGGGTGGTTTTTCATATATTCGAGATAGCAAGGTCAAATCAATACTATTATTTGTTAATAATCTGCAATTGTTGTACAGATACATAGATATATATAGATCTTATGAATTATCCTTATGCAAAGTATATTTAGCTTTGAAGAGATTCATGGGAAATCCTTTCAAGCCTTGAGGTGGCAAATAATTATAATAATTCCAAGCAATTGGAACTTCTAAGCTGAGCGTGAGAATTTCTCTGGATTGAAGATACATACATATATACATACCTACATACGTATGTATATACTGCGTTAGACCTGATGAGACATCATAATAAACGGCAAACAATTTGCAATAAAGTGAAAGCTTCCTGTTCGTCCCCTCTTGAAACATTTGCCGCATATCAGAGACAATGACATTTAAATTTATTGCATGCGTGCATGTATGAGTTTGTGTGTGCGAGTGTGTGTGTGTGGGTGTGAGAGTGTGTGTGCGTAAACGTGACTCTAATGATGGCATAATTAGCAAGCCCCAACGGTCGCAAGATGCTCGGGGGCATAATGGCAACATTTTGATGGAGGCTGGAGGCAAACGGATTGCCAGGCGCCAGCTGAAGGCGTTGAAAATGACATAAAGTCAAATTGCTAACGTGCCATGCCCCATGTTCCCTGGCTCCACGCACTCCTCCATATCGTTTGCCACACGTTGCATGCCGCATGCCGTATGCCGTATGCCGTGCGCCATATACCGTTAGTTAGGGCCTGTTCGAGGCGTGGGTGTATGTTAATTGAAAGCCCACTTATTGCAATGCGTGCTACGTTTACATATCGCTATGTGTATGTACATACATATGTGTCTCGTGTGCTGTGTGTGAAATGTATGTAGATGGGTGTGGCCTAAGATGTGTCAATTGATGCGCAAGGTGTTGGCGGGTGGTGGGTGGCGGGTGGCAGCTGAAGGAGATGAGGTGTTGCCAGGTTACCGACCAGCTACTAGTTGTATGTATGTTGTATGTATAAAGTTTTCTATTTAACGCTTGAGCGGCACTCGCTCAGTTTTTGGTTGAATTAGGGATTCTCACACACACACACACACACACACACAGGCACACAGGTATATACTTTAATTTGGAAGCTGTGCAAACCTCAAACTCGAGACAAAAGTTTTTGTGGCCTTTGTTGTCAGCAACGATGTCGTCCCGGGCAACAGTTTATTAGGTTGTGTCATTATCGTTTCTTAAGATGTCCTTGTCGGCAAATAAAGGTTGTCATCATTTAAGGCTGTGCAGCCTTATGGTTGTCGCCAGGACAACGCACCGCGTCTATGGTACATCCTCGCCATTGTCCTTGGCACACAGCTACAGGACCCAGACACAGACACAGACACAGACACGGGCATGGACACAGACACAGACACGGGCATGGACACGTATCCAACGTTGCATGCAATCCAATTTGATTTGGCAGTGCCCAAGTTTCATCAGTTGACATCAGTTGAACGCCGCACCGTCATGCCATTGACCACCATTGAGGGTGTCAAAGGTGACATTAAGACAACGGATGAGACGGACGACCACTTTGAGGCGGAGCAACCCTAAAGCCAACCCGTGCCTGAGACGTACCTTGTGTCCGAGCCGTGTTGATTTGCTTCCGACAGCCTCTTTATGGTATACTATTATATATGCATTGTATTTGGCCAGGTCTAAAACCGGTCCTGGCTCAAACCCCATTTAACCCAAAGCTATTTTGAGACCAGATTCGACTTAGTATTTTATGTTATTCATTTTTAATCTCTGCTTCTATGCTGTTTCTTTTTTTTTCCTTACTTTATATTTAACATTATGTGTGTGTGTGTGTGTGTGTGTGGTGGACGGGGGGGTGCAGGGGGCTGCATCATTTATGTTAATTTTGTATGTTAACGTCTGGGCATCTGTGGGATATCATTGTTGGCGATTTGTCAGTTCCAACTCATAAGCCAAATTTAATTTTATGCCATTTGTTAGTGATTTTAACACGGTAGATAAAATTCTCATCGTATATGGTATATGGTAGTTGTATACATACATACCATACCATACATGGTATCTTGGATACGACTTCGTCGGGGGATGTGAGCCACATATGTATGTATGTATGTGCCGATGGTAACGACTTTTTAACCCTTTTTGGACCCGTCCAGATTGTTGCCCAAGATTTGTTTTTTGTTTTTTTTTTTTTAAATATCGTGTCTAAAATTGAGCTAATTAAAACAAAAAAATAAAAAAAAAAACAAAAGAAACAAAAGAAAAAGTAAATGAATTCCTTTTATTAAAACAATATTAAAAAAAAAAGATTTTATGTTTTTATAATCATTATACAGTAAAATATATAAGAATTTTCCAAAAATATCCAACGGCCAGGCGATTAAATTTTCATCAACTTCTACAGGTATATACATCTCGATGGGAAGGTGAAAACCGGTTAAATGTTATATCGGTAAATTGACAAAAAAAATTACATAAATAAAAATCGATTTTGTTAAGTAGAAGTCCCGAGGAATTTTCGATATATCGTTGACTCCTCAAAATAATAATTACGAGTACATTATTTGTTTAAGTCTAATGAAAATGTTGTCAAGTTGTGAAAAACGGGACTTCAATTCGATAAAGTTTAAATTGACAAAATTGTTAAATAATAATTATAATAATTAAAAACATCACCGAAAATGCAAGATGGCTTAAACCATCCCGAAAGTAGCTCTGTGGCACCGTCATATGCTCTTTGGTTGTTTTGTGAATAAATTTTATAGGTATGTATGTATGTATTGTATGTATGTATATACACAAGATACAGATAAATAGATATATAATATTTAATAATTATTTATTTTTTCTTGCTTATACATTAAAATAAAAATGAGCTTGGAATAATTTGTCCTGGCGACCTAATGCAAATATCATGAAACAGCTGACTGGTCAGGTCACAAGGTCAAGGGGCATGTTAAAGAAAAGGTCAAGCAAATCGAAGCTAATGCAGTTGCCGGACCAAGGCTTGATACGGTCCACTATAATTATAAATGAAATCAGTAAAAGTATAAAGTCTCTGTATCCATAAAATATTATCCATAATTGACTTCAATTACGCCGCAAAGAGTTCAAATCCTTTGAATCATTTGGTACGGGGTCACATCGTATCCAGGATTTCATTGCGAATGGGAATATTTTGTGGTATGTGATGTCTGCGGACATCCCAAGGTATAATCATGAATGCTGTGTCAATCATTGAGCCAGGCTCTTTGAGTGCATGCAATATTTGTATACAATAAAAGGCACAATAACCATATATACATACATATGTACATATACATATATACATACACATACATACAGACATACATAAGTATATACAACCTTGAAGGGATTGTTAAAGGCTGTTGTTGGCAACAGAATTTTCTCAATTTCACCCAAATGTCGCTCCATGAGTCCCAGTTGGACTTTCTGTCATTTCTAAAGCTAAAATAAACAACCAGCCAGAGGCACAAACTTTTCGACGGGCAGCGGGCAGCGGGCAACGGGCAACGGGGAAGGGGGAAGGGGCAATGGGAACCACAAAACATTTTGTTGGACAGCAAACGGCCGGCAAAGGACAGCAATAGCAATAGCTACAACAACAACAACATCACATGGTTGGCCATCGCTCGTAATATGACAGGTGGCCGTGGCAAAGGCTGCTCCATGGACCCCCATACCCATACACCCGGACAAACTATTGTATATATAGGATGGCGAGCGAAGTCCGTGGACACCCAGACTCGAACTCAATCTGTAAGCCGAGTGCCCATACCCAGGATTCTAGGCGCGGCCGCGCTTTGTCACAGGAACTGTTAATAATGTGTATGTGTATGTTAGCCTGTGCGCAGGAACAAAATCAGCGTCATTGGCGCACCTACAACAGGCGATGTTGCGGTCAGGAACAACTTCGTGCGCTATCAGCGTGTCGCGAATAAAATGACTGAAAAACAAAAACAAAAACAGAAACAAAAACAAGAACGAAACACGGAAAACGAAAAACGAAAAACGGAAAATGGAAAATGGTAAAAAAAAAATACCGAAAAATAAAAAATAAAAATTCAGCAAACAGCAGCGAGTCCTGGGTGCCACCATATCATCAGGATCAGGATGTTGGCTGCACCGGGCAGCTTTCTGAAACCAAGCATCTGGCCCCAAAACCCAACAACCCATCCACCCATCCGCCCTTCCGCCCATCTGCCTAACCATCATGAGTGACGGGCACCGCTGCGTCAGCGGCATGTAATTTCCACTGTTTTTCGCAAATACGAGCAAAGAGAAACGTTTGACGAGAAGAGAGAGGAGAGAAACGGAAAATGAGAAAATACGAACATGAAAACTCGACGCCAAAACTAAACAAGAACAAAACAAAAAAAAAAAGAAAAACTAAAAAACAAAAACTAAAAAACAAAAAATACATTAAAAAAAAAACAACTTTAAATAGGAGAACGGACTTGGAATACCCTAACGGAAATACTCTAACGGGGGGAGTAAATACCCTTACTGGAGTGCATCCTCACCTGATCACATGAATCATGTTACGATTTGATTCACTTCGGTAAATAATATTAGTATGTATTTATACTGTATGTGTGTATTGTGCGTGTATGGGTATGATGTATTGAACTCCCACCTTGTAATACAGGATAATAAAGGATTTACATGGCATATACATACACTTAGCATATACATACATATGCCTCGTTTTCATTCGACTTTTTATTATCATAAAATTATTATCAAATTAAAATTTAAAGTAAATGGGTACAAATTAGAAATATCAAATAAATGTCTAATTTTTAAAATAAAATTAACTTAAATATTTATTTATTTATTTTATTTATTTATCAAATGTCTCTATGTATATGTTAAACGATCTAACATCTGGGCAATATGTCATAATATACAATCTGAAAATATGTTATCCTCAAATGATTTTCCTAGAATATCATCCCGTGCACCCCATGCATCCTGTGCATCCTGTGTATCCTGTGTATCCTGTGCATCCCGTGTTGCATGTGATGGGGCAAGTGCCATATCATATCATAAACTAAATACAACACGGGCTCAGCTCGGCTCCTCTATAAAGTCAACATTGGATTGGGTGTTCCTCAACGTAAATTTCGATGGAATAGCGCTCAGCTGAAGGCAGAGTTCTCCTCATGACAAACCAATTTACTCTCGCACGGGCATAGCACCAGCAACAACAACAACAACAACAGAAACAACAACAACAAATAGAAACAACAACAACAACAACAACAACAAGGACATTTAGACTGGCCAACTGGGCGGATGACTATAGTATCGGATGGGAGATGGGCAGATGGGTGATGGGTGATGGGGTATGCTGTGTGGGGGTGGTGGTGGTGGTGGTGGTGTTGATAGTGATGGTGTAGTGGTGGGGGGAGGGGGGTTTGAGGGTGTTGTTCTGCTTTGCGTAAAACAAAAGCCATCTTCACGCTTTCTGCATCACAAGCAATAGAAATAGAATGGCACGCATGCCAGAGGGGCAAGGGGGAGGGAAGAAGGCGAACAGATGTTTAGGGTCTGTTCCCTGGCGTGGTTTTTTGGCGCCTACAACGGCGCAACGAAAATTATGCAATGCCACGCCCCCATCCCACCACTGTGTCACAAAAAAAAAGAAAAAACCCAAACCCAGCCACGCGTTGTGCGCATTATAGCGTGCAATTTCTGGCCGCCTTGCCGCTGTGAGTGTCATTTAATGAGCGCGACTTTGGTGCACAGCACAGCCAGTTGGGTGGGTGTGCGGGGTGTGCAGGGTGTTACCTGATAATGCAGGGGTTTACCCAGGCAGTGTAGGGTAATGGAACAAATTCGGGCTCATGCACACAGAGGAACAACGCTTTACAATTTTCATAGGCATTCCATGCATTTTGGTCAGTTTGATGTGGGTTTCGTTTCGTATGTCGCGACATGCGAATTACACGCGCAGCGCCAAAACAAAACAAGAAAAGTAAAAAAGGTTTGAAAGAGCGAGATAGACCGAGAAAGAGAGAGAGAGAGAGAGAGAGAAATAAAACAGAAATTCCGAGTTCGTTCGCGCCAAAAGAGCTCGCTATCAACGTCAACAAATACCTCAAACACAGGCGCACGCACACACCGCGACTATACACATTTTTGGCAAAATTGGCGCCAACGCAAACACCCGCCAGTGTCCATTGGAAGAAACGACCTCCTCCCCCCCCGCCGTTACCCATTCCACCGTACTGCCGGATGCGGAACTCTTGACTATATGTCCCATTGTCGTCGCTAACAATAATGAGTTCGTAATTTGATGTCGCTGCAGAAAATTGTTGAATTTGCCCAAGTGTGAGTTGGGCTAGCACATCACATGACCAGGCGCAGCGGAAGGGAGGCAGTGGGGGGTGGCTACCGGGCAGAGCAACCGAATCGAGGGGTGGGGCGGACATGTATGGTTTGTCGGTTTGTTTGCAACAACGCGTTCTCAAACAGCCCGCGATAGTCAGCGACACACCATCCACTCGAGGGCCACAGTTTCAATACAATACTCGTACGCGCACATACAAACAAACATACAACACACACACACACACATACATACATACAATACACACATACATACATATATGCAATACATATATACATATGTGATTTATCAATGTCCGCTCAACATCATCCATCTATCCGACTAACATTAGATTCACCCTGCTTACCGGCTGCTGCCCACCCCACCACCCACCACCCACCACCCACTACCCACCACCTGCCATCCTGCCATCCAGCCATCCAGTCATCCAGCCAGCCTGCCTGCATTCATCTATAGTACATTGTGTCAGTGGCATATGTTTCACTCTTGGCCGGCCCAAAACTATTTGGCCAAGTCAAGTTATGTCGATACAGCGGGGATTCAGCGTAGCTTCAATTTGTCACTGAATTAAAGATTCCCCCCCCCCCATACCCCCCTACACACACACACACACCCCACGCCCTAGTTTGAGTTTTGCCTTGGCCAACACGATTATTCGAAAAATAATATTTCCAGCTGCCAGAGCTGAGCTCGAGTTAAGTAAAATCCCAGATTTTAGCTGGGAAATTAAAATAATTAAGAAATAAATTTAAATTTAGTTTGATTTGCTTTGATTATGCATTAACTATTTGAATTTAAATTTCATAATATTTATTATTTCAAATATTATAAATAAAAGTAACAACACATAACTAATTGTTGTTATAGATGAATTAAAAAAAAACAATTATCTTTTACTTTGTTATATAATATTATTAACCATTATATTTTCTTGTTTATAATAATTACATCTTGAGCGGCAAAGTTGGATTTTCCTTACACTTAACATACACATACACAAGTATTTATTGTAGATAATAATTACAATTTCTTGTACAATTGTGAGAGCAGAGATTCTTGCGCATCATTGAAGGGTTGAAGGGTTCATTACATTGTCCATTTTGGAGATAAATCATTTCTCGGCCATATCTCGTCTCACCTCCGTAGCGCCCCGGGGAGGTGTAACGGTCCCTCGACACGGTCTATTTGCAATCGCATACAGTTTGTGTGCCAACATGCAAATGTGACAAAGGTAGCCAATGCGGCTGAAGTGACATGGCTCCATCCAATCCACATCCACATCCACATCCATATACACATCCACAT
Source organism: Mulgravea parasiatica (assembly GCA_037075045.1). NCBI lineage: Eukaryota > Metazoa > Arthropoda > Insecta > Diptera > Drosophilidae > Mulgravea > Mulgravea parasiatica. Next base: position 41,511 of record JBAMCR010000036.1, read on the forward strand.
CCACCAAAAGAAAAATGGTCAAAATCTTGGACACTGAGGGAAAATTAATGACTGCTGTCTTTCAACAGATTTGATTAAAAATTCAAACCGAGACGAGCGCCCAGACTGTCAGTCCGTCTTCAGCTTGACTTGACACGTCCTGTGTGTCAGCTGTGTGTCCTTCAGGATTCAACCTAACAACTTAACGTCTAACGGCCAAAGTTCCCATTGCCATTTTCGATTTCTTGACTTCTCCAGAATTATCCACATTTTCTTTTTCTTCTTCTTTTTTCTTTTTGTATTCTTGTAAAATGTTATCCAATCGGTCAAGTTTCAAAGGAACACTATTTGATTTCGTTAGATTTGGGTTGGGAATTGGTGTCTATATATTCCACAATATTAGATTAACATGTAAAAAAAGGCGAAACAATGATTGCTTCACGCATCTCTTTTTAATTCTCCTTACACTTACCATATACACTTATCCTTGTATCTTTGTATCCTTGTATGTTTAACAAGTTGTTGTTGTTGTTGTTGTTGTTACTTTGTTTCTGTCCCCAAACACCACAGAACCGCTTTAAATGTCGATATAATCATCTGTCCATTTATGTGCGAGTACCGGGTATATACCCGGTGGAGCAACCATATACCCGTACCATGGGGAATGGAGAGAAGGGGCAACACCCAAATCAAACTCAAGTTAACTAAACACGCCTTAAATGGGTATTATCTGCTCGCCAGCACATTTAATTTCAATAAGCCAGGCCAAGACCAGCCAAGACCAACGACCAAGGACCAAGGACCAAGTCCAAGCCAACCCGTGAACTTTTGCGAACCGGGAGCGATTGGTCAATTGCTTGAGGGCATGCCACCTGTGACCAATTTCGATTATGAGACTTGGTGAGTTTTTTTTTATTCATTTTTTAGGTTTTGTCATCCTGGGCATCTCGGGTAGCTTGGGCATCCTGCACGTCTTGGGCGCCTCAAGACAACCCCAAAGGCGTTGTTAATTTTTGTGCATCATAAAATTCAACCACCCCAAAAGGCGAAGGATGGATCCCTTCACCAGGTTGCCCAAGTCAGTGTCCCCCCCCCCCTCTGCCTTGGGGGTGGCGGCGGCTAATCAGCTTCCGCCTTTTTATGGCTGCAGATGCCTGGCGGGTGTGTAACGGAAATCGCAAGTAGCTTAGCCTAATATGCTTTGTGTTTTGTTGATTATTTATTGACGCCACTTTCGCTTTGTTGTTTCCCCCCCTCCCTCCCCCACCCCTCCCTTACTCATCACTTTGTTGTTTCCTTCGTTTTTCTCCGTTTTTTTCGTTTGAATTTCACTTGTGTTTTTTTTGTTTTTTTTGACCTTTTTTAATGTGCGTTCACACAGTATGCGACAAGGATTGTTGGGGCCATTTGTTTCAGTTGGCCTCAAAGAAATCCAACTATATATAATTCATGGCGCCCGAGTTTACTTTTAGGATTTGCTCGTAGGCGACGACGCATTGGACAAACTCCTTTGACTGATTAACCAGTTTAAAGAGTCTCCAGCGTGCCATGAGACAGACCTGAGCACCAATAAATACTCTGGGATTGGGCTGAGGGCGACTCTGAAGATCTCTCAAAATGATTAACCCAAGTAGGAACATTTCTTTTTTTTATTGACTTTAACAAAAGAAATGCTTTTACTTACTAAACATTATGATATTATTCATTACACAAGTGATTAATAATTATTATTATTAAAAAAAAAAAAATATAAATATATGTTGTACAATTCATAATTTCAGCTGGTTGTGTTGCGAATTGGCAATGTGTATATGCATATATATAAATAAATATATATATACATGTATATATATGTGGTATGTATGGTAATAAACCCAACTAAATAATAGTTAAGTGCTATTGTTTTTTATTCTTTAATATCTCGTATTAGCTTGAGTTAATTCAATAATTAAAATGTATCTTTGTCTTTTAAGATACTTTTATTATTTGTAGTATTATTATTATTATTATTATTTGTTCATTTGGATACGTTTGATTGTTACCTTGGCACGTTTCTAACTGAATCGCCTGAATAATTAATTAATTTCGGAGCGTTTGCTTCTCCGATTTGGCGTCTGTTGACCGCTTGTGAGTTATGCATGCCGTTAACGCCTTGGCATATAAAGCAGCTGCTAAGTCCATCTTGATGGCAATGGGAGGCGAAAGGGCGAAGGAGCGAAGGGGGGTGGTCGGCAATCGCAGGCGCCAATCGCGACAGCAATTTAAGAAATTAATCAAAGCACCAAAGTTGAGGCAACAAAATGATTTATGTGCGAGCAAATAATTTGGACATAAAGGTAACAAATACTTTGATAATCATAAATCACAACTCGGAGCCGGTTCGCACACACATGGAGTGTGCCCGACTATACGAATTGGCTAAGAAAGAAAGAAGGGCGGTGGAGAGGGGGCGGTACAACGTGTTTGTGTGGGCGAATGGCTTCTAAGGCCTTCAAACCGCACACTGGACCCTAAGAAAGATAAATGATATTAAATTTCGTGGCTGGAGCTGCAAATTCAAAACCAAAAGCAAAAGTATTGCTCCGACGACTCCAAGTGGTTGTTGTTGTTATTGTTGTTGTTGTTGTTGTTATACTCGTAAAATGTGTGAAACATTTCATTTTGTACCAATGCGATTGCGAAGAGGCCAAACAAATTGCCTATTGAATGATTAAAAGACCAGACCCAAGTCTACCTCAAAGTCCGATGCCCAAGCCCAAAGATAAGAAACAGGCGTCGGCAGGACAGGACAGGACAGGATTGTATCTCACAGGAGTGGCGTCGCCTTTCATTTCGTATTCGCGTGCGTCCACCATAAATCATCGGGCCAGGGCATTTTCAGCTCAGCTCGGATGCTGCCACGGCAACATATGAATTTGGAATCGTTACAAGTTGGGACTATGGATTTATACATGGACATGGACATGGATTTGGATGTGGATGTGGATGTGGATGTAGACATGGATAGACATGACTCTGGGTGCTGGGCTGTCAACGTTGCTGTCGTAGTCGGCACGTGTTGACGTGCATGAAATTCTTACGGTAAAGGATTTCATTTCATTTCATTTCGATACGTTTCCGTATCATTTCGTTCCATTTGCTCTTTGTCGCACGGCCGAGTCGCCAAGTCAACCACTAGATCCAAAGTTTCCAGATTCTCGCAAATCCATCACATTGCCTCACGTATTACTTGGCCTCAAATTCTGTGGCACTTGGCTAAATATAATTCTCTTGGCCCGTTGTTTTTTTTTATTTGCGATAACTCTTAACGCTTTTTCTGTAATTTTTAATTTGTACTCTTTGAGTTTTGGTCCTTGGCGGCTGCTTTTTGGCCATAAATCCTCTAACGTGCTCTGCATTACATTTATCCCTTTCGCTTCTGTTTCGGTTTTACCACATTTCGAAATATTCTCGTTTCTCGTTTCCCGTTTCTTTTTCTCTTTTCTCTTTTCTCTTTTTTTTTTTCTCCTGTCGTCGGACTTTATGTCAATTTTCTGAGATTGAGTGGCTTGGCTTTGTCTAAACCGGGCCGGGCTTAAACGCTGGCTCTTTATGGGTTGGCAATTTGTTGCTTTCACTTTCAGTTTCACTTTCACTTTCAGTCAGCAAATGCAACAATAACTTAGGCTTAAATACACTTGTCGACGTATTGACTCAGTGCGAATTGATTGAATCTTAATGAAAACAAGTCAAAAATTGTTTTTCCTTTTTCCTAAAAATATTCTAAAGAATTCTACTTCTCAGCTCCCAAATCGGAATGGATTAAATTGAAAATTTAATGAAATCATAAATTTATGCAAGACAATTGCAGTTCATTTAGTTTACCCTTGACGATAAAATATTTTATGTTTTTTGTATTTTTTAATATATTTTAAGTAGTATCATATTATTCTAAACTATTGTAGTTACGTCATCATTTTCAGGAGTTTATATTGTAGGTGCTATGGGGACTTATGAGAATGCATTTACATCACAAATAACAAAAAACAATAATAACAAATCAAACCATGAACGGAAATGAGCTCGAAGAAGAAGAAAATATATGAACAGGACAACCACAACGAAATTTAAAACGTGACGAGTCGGGTATGTCCTTCCCCCCCACATCCTTGTATTTTGCTTTCCTTTGCTTTGCCTCCCTTCGCCAAGGACTTGTCTCGACTTCAGTCTGGTCTGCCCGAAGCTATGTACAATATTTGGCTCGCATTTTGGCTGCCGTTTCTTCAACTCTCCTTTGAGTCCTGGCTGGGAACAGCCAGCATACCGGAGGCGCTTATCGCTGTATACCCTGTAATTTCAGGCGTTTATTTATAGGATTCTCACACAATTTCCCACCGAAACAAACAAATCTCACATTTTATATTTTTTCAACAAATGTATAAATTCTTGCTGAGAAAAACTAAAATGAAAAGTTAAAAATTCCAACATCCTTACAAGGACTGGAACCGCTGGAAAATATGGAGAATTAGTCCTCAAGCTACGCCATGATCCGGCTAAAGAAACAATTTCTGTATGCATTATCCTTTGCATTTTAAGATACAAGTTCAAACATAAGAAGAAGAAAAAGGACAAAAACAAAGGATAAACGATGTGAGATGACAATTAGAAAAGAAAAAAAATATATATAACATATCCCCATGCAGTTTTTAAAAATCACTTCGTAGGGAGCACATACGATATAAAGGACACATGTCTTGATTATGATTATGATCAGTCTGATCAAGTTACTTTATACTATAGGTATATACTATAAGAATATTTATTTATTGAACAGTTTCTTAACTAAATTTGTTATTTTCTTTTTTTCTTTTATATTTATTTAATATTTGCGTCGACTTGTTTAAAGAGTATCCCATAGTTTTGCCCTTTTTTTAATACAATTTTGTCTTTTTGCTGCTTCTGTTGTTGTTGTTGTTATTTTTTGTGTTAGCGTTTTTACCGCCAACACAAGATTTAATTAAACCAAAGGCTTGATTTATGAACGAAAGGATTCGATGTCCGCACCGGCTTTGGCTCTGACTCCGGCTCCGGCCCTGGCTCCGGCTGCAGATCGGGTGGTTGACTTTAGTTAAAAAATATTGAGAAAATGGGGCGCACAGCTTACGCCGCAGTAGCAGCAAAACTGAAACTGAAACTGAAGCTGAAGCAACAGCGGCGGCGACTCTGGCTACGGCTACGGCTCCGGCTCCGGCAAATGCTCTCAGCTTTCATTGTTGTTGTAATAATGATTTGACTTACAGAGAAGGTCTGGGTGGACTGGGTGGACAGCGGGGACTGGGAGCGCCAGCCTGTCGTACAACAGCTGAACGAGCCGTTAAAAGTGTTCCCAGCATATAATACACATAAAGAATTGTTTTGCGGAACTCCAACTCCAACTCCATCTCCATCTCCATCTCCTGCTCTATCTCCATCTCCAGCTTCAGCTTCAGCTCTAACTCTACCTCGCAAAACTTTAACTCCAACTCTCAGTTGAAATCCTTTTTACGCTGTTCTTGTTTTCATTTTTGTCCATGTGCTGGCAACATTTTCTATTGTTTTAACCCTTTTAAATACATACATTTACATACACACACATACATGCATATGCTATATACATACTTACACACTAATGTGCGGAAGGGGAAGTGGTATTTGTGGCATTGCATGGCATCGATTTAAAAAAAAAATAAAAAAGCAAAACAAAACAACAAATTTTATTGACTTTTTTTAACTTTTGGGAATTCGTTAAAGGACTTGAACTTAACGTGGATTTATGGTAAAGTCAGAGTTCTGCCCTCAAGTGTCATAACTCCAAACTCACATCACATTGCACATCCTATCACATTTATTTATAACATTTAAAAATGATTTAATTTAATTTTGTTATTCGAGAAATAAAATACAAAATACCGGGTACCTGGTCAGGAAATTAATCTATTTTAATTTTTATATTCATTTTTTTTTTTTAATTTAGATAATACTTTAAATTTTGAGCATATACCATATGACTCGAAAATGCGTTTTCGGAATATATAACTTTTATTCCATTGGCATTAAAATTATTTTGAAATATTTTCAATTGGCATAGTGAACTCTCAGTATTCTTTATTTATTTCTAATTTGTATTTATTTACAATATATACCATGCAATATATACCATACGAGTACATACATACAATACATAAATTTATAACCGATTTCCCTGTAATCATCGTAAAGAATCGTGAATTGTGAATTAATATCAATTATCAATCGTCCTGTCATATTATAATATTTTAAAGAAGCGAGTCTGTTGCATGAGTGGTTTGAGTGTCTGAGTGTTCGTATGTTTGAGTGTTTGAGTATTTTGTGATTTGTAAGTTTGAGTTGCTGTTGCGGAATTCGATTGTTAATTTTTGGGCAGTTGTCATGGCAGCATGCAGTGTCTTAATTTGATTTAAATGAATATTTTCAAATATTGTTGTGCAATTTATTTGGTTGAGCTTCTGCAGTTTTGTGTTTGCCGAAAGCCGCAAAATTTGAATTTGTACCCTAATTGGGTTAGAAAACTAGTGTATTCTATCGGATGCCTACAGCAGACCACAAATATGAATAAAGCCCTAGTCAGTTGGCCAGTTCTCAGCCTGGTGCACTCTCAATTACAAGAAAAGAAACGACAACGACAACAACAACAGCAACAACAACAACAACAACAACAACAACAACAACAACAACATCAACAACAACATCAGCAACAACAACATCTGCAAATTCTCTAGCAAGTTTATTGTAACAACCATTGCACAGTAGGCAAAAAGTTGAGTGTTTCCCCTAAATGCAAATCTTTTTCTATTTTAGAAATTAATTAAATTTATTTTAAAATCATGAATTTTTATAAAATATCCTTTAATATTACTTTTTGCCAATTTTTTAAGCTAATCTTTTCTTTCTTTTCTTTGAACTGCCCAATTAATTTATTGTAAAATAGTTTTATTGGAATAATAAATTAAGCAAATTGTCAATGAATTTTTATTTATTTCAAAAATTTTCATTTCGTTTGTTTCTGATAAAAAATATTTGAAAAAATTGTTGAAAAAGGAAATGCTGGCTACAAGATTCTGAAAACATTAAAGGATTTTTAAACTACAATATACAATACCTAAAAGGTGTAAAACGTATCTGCAAATAGGCCATTTCAAGGCGAATTGCGTTCAAGTGATTTGACATGGAAATGTATATATATATATATAATAATGTTCACTTTTGATTTGACAAATAAATTTAACTATTGGAAAATTCTTTCAGAAAGTTTTGAATTAAATGAAAAACGTTAGCCGTATAAAGAATATCAGATACTTATTATAATTTAAATATATTAAGGATCAAGAATAATTAAAAAAAATTCCAAGTTCAGATGGGAAAATTGTCAAGAAAAGATTAAATCTACCAAAAAGATATTAATATATTTATATTAATACTAATAATATTATATATTATATAATATAAAATATATTAATGTTGTAATATTATTAATAAATAAAAACTATGAAAGAGAAAATCATAAATACTACGAATAAAAATATACTAGTAAATTGTATGTTAATTAAACATTAATTAAATAAATTAAGCTCGAATAATACAGACTGGTTTAACAAGTGGCTAATTGGATTTTTCTGCTAAGCTAATTAACTTATTGGCCAAGAAAGGTAAATTGATGTAAAATCAAGAAAAGTATAATTCTTTTTCACTTCTAAAAAATATTCGTGCGGACGTTTTCAAACAATGAATAAATGCAAAAAGAAAATAAAAACAAAAGAAAAACAAAAGAAAAAGAGAAAGAAAAAGAAAAGAAAAATAAAAATCAAATTTATTCCCATAGTGTTACGCAGGCGGCGGCATTAAAAATTTCATTATATCGTTGAGAAGCTACAAGATGCAACCATGACTATGGCAATAACAAGATTCCACACCAGCCAAATACCCAAATATCCAAATATCCAAATACCCAAATACCCGAGTACCGAGTACCCAGTACCCAGTAGCCAAATGTCGAAATAGCCGAGAACCCACTCCAACAATTCATTTTGACTTCAGCACTCAATCCATGGCTTATTGTTTACCACAACCTCAGTTTTTACTAATTTTGAGTATTGCCATCGTAAATCTTTTCATTAAGAAAACTTTGCATAAGTTTTCACCGCTTGTTGGTTTTGTTGCTTCTGTTGTTGTTGTTGTTGCTTCTGTTGTTGTTGCTTCTGTTGTTGTTGCTGTTGCTGATGTTGCTTCCCTCTTTGAAAAGCCCCATGCCTTTTTGGCGATTTCTTTTTGCCCAGCCACCTTTTCGTCGGCGTGTTTTCGTTATTAGTCTGATTAATTTGGCTCTTTTCATAAATTGCCAACAGCATCCAAGCCACAGTTTGCCTAACTACCCAATCCCCCCCCCCTTCCCCTCCCATCCAGCCGCTTCACCCGGGGCTCCATTATAAAAACAACTCAAGAAGTGAAGTACTAAAGTCAAGCACTTTGTGCCACAACGATATTTGAACACACTTTTTCCAAAAGAGATGTGGCAAAATTGTTGCTTGCAACTTGCAACGAATATTTGTTGAACAAATGCTAGGCAATGGAAAATGAATGATGAAATGAAAAGAAAATTTCAATAAAAGGAAAAAAAGAAAATAGAAATAAAACGGACAAACCGTTTGAGAGTAGAGTGTTGCCCCTTGTGGCAAGTGTATGAAAAAACCAGTTTGAAACTCGGCAGTGAACCTTTTTCAAACTTCTGGATGGCTGCTGCGTTCAAAAGGGGCAAAGGGGCAATGGGGCAAGCTCTTCAGAGAACCACATCATACATTATCCTAATAAAGGATAATTCATTAGAATTTGAACTTTTTGGCATTTTTTGAAGTATTTTGGCTGACGAGCGAAGCGCCATTTTAATTGCTGCTGTCGCATTTCACCATTTCTCTGCTTTTACTTATCTTTTCATCCCGCCCTCTTCGTCCTTTGTCCTTCGTTTTTCATGCTTCATGCTTCATCCTTCATCATCATGATCATCATAATCAACAATTTCATCTTCTTGATGGTATTATTCTTAGATTTGATTACGTTGATTTTGTGCAGTTTTCATGTGCTTTTCCTCCAAGTTCGTTTTATTTTCGCTGCTTTCATTTTCATTTTCATTTCATTTTTATTTTCATTTTCAATTTTCTATTTTTTTTTACTTTACTTAGCAGCTTCTATTAAAAATTCCAGAATGTTTCATTTTTTGGGCCCCGAATATTTCACGAATGTTTATTAATAAAAATTTCATAAAATCAATAAAAAACGGCGGCTATTAAATGACGCGAGATGCGAGAAAATGGAAAATGGAAAAAGGAAAACCCCACTTGACGAGCAGTAGACGGAAATGCGAAAGAACTTTAAGCTGCTTTGGCTTTATGGTCTCTCAATCTCATAGTTTCATTATGCAACCGAACCCAACCCAATCCAACCCAATCCAACCCATCCCAACCCCTTGTAACCACGTGGGCTGCTTTGAAAAATGGCATCAACGTCGCATTTAATCCGAAAGGTAAAGTGGAAAAGTGGAAAATGTAAAGTGTAAAGACAAAAAGCTCAAAGTGTCTGCTAGTATATATGTGTGTGTGTGTGTGTGTGTGTGTGTGGTATCTTATTTTAAACTGCCACCCAGGAGCACCACCGACAGCATTCGTCACTCATTATGCGTTGTGGCATGCGCTGTCTTAGCCCGACATATATTAGTGTGGATTTTTAATGGATTTGGCGTTAAACTAATGTCGTCTCCCTAAAGTAAAGCACAGCCATGTGGTTGGCTCTGGGTGGCTGTCTTGCCTTTGTTCCTACTGCACACATACACACACACACACATACACATACATATGCATTTAGTGGGTTTAGTTGGTAAAGTTAGACGCTCGCTCGTCTGCCTTTGGACCAACATATTGTTGGCGGTTAGCGACTTGAAAGGCGATTCGTTTCAGCTGGGAAAACTGTTCATTTTACATTTTACATTTCACAGGCACTTGCCTCAATCAGCTTGTTGGGTAGTGGAAGGGGCAGGGGCAGGGGCGGGGGCAAGGAAGGCATTCTTGGCAATGAAGAGGTAGAGAAAAAAAGATGCTTCTACTTTTAAGTTTTATGAAATAAGTTGCTCTGCACCGTACAAGTGTACAAGTGTATATGGAGAAAGTAAAATATGCATAAAATATCAAAATTATTATTATTTAATTTCCGCATTTTCCCCACTGAGTTTTCCTGCATGTTCCCCCCTCTAAAGTCTTAAGTCAAAGTTTGTCTCAATAGTAAACACAAAAATATGCCGTAAATTTCGCTTAGCCCAAAAGATTTTGGAATAGTTCAAGTATTGTTGTGTAGTATTCCAGTCTAGTCGTTTCCAGTTGGCAATACACTTTCCAATCCTCCCTCCCACTTGAGTTCTCTCGCTCACCGAGCTATTGCCGTCTCGCTTGCGCACATGCCGCCGTATGCAGGCATATGCCGAACATTTTCTTGAATAAATGTTGCGGTTAACCACAACTTATAATTGGTCGAAATGCCTTGCGCTCGAATTGAGATAAGGCTTCTCTCAGTGACTCTGCGACTTACCCTTAAAGTGTGTGTGTGTGTGTGTGTGTGAGTGTGTGAGTGTATAGTGTGAGGCAAGTATATGACGTGATTGGTATAAAACAATGGCCATATTGACTGAGCAATGGATTTTCGTTTGCGAATTTTCCAAAAATTTATTTGAATCAATAAAGAAAATTTATAATTCATTATGCTATCAGAGAGACTTGGCGAAAGGACGTAAAGCTTTTGAGCTGGCGCCATCTGTTGTTCTGGCGCTGCAACAGCGTAGAAAAAAAGCAACTGCAAATTCTGAAGCGAAAAAAAATTCCGCCAAGCGTCGCAAAGCATTCTCGACGTCTTGGTTATGGCCAACGTCTTGGACTTCCTGGCATCACCAAGGCAGCAAGGCACCAAGACACAAACGGTTCACGACCCTGGGTGAAAGGGGGTGAATGTCTAAGTTAAATGTTGTGCGCAAACGCATACACACACACACACACACACACACATGCAGACGTTAAGGCAACCCCAAGTTATTGGCAAGGAACTTCCTTCTATACCCTTCCAAGCAGAATTATACAACAATTTGGCTAGAAATGTGTAACAATTTCACTTCCTAAAAGCCAAATGTATTCTTGGCTCAAAGGACATTCAATTAATGCGAATAAAGGATTCTACAATATTTAATTTTATAAATTTACCATTAACTGTTTATTATATTTCTTAATTTATTTTATTTAGATTAAATTTTATGTTCGTTTACTCTCTAAACATCGTGATCTTAAATCGTGAATGTTATTTAATTTATATTTTTGTTATAGATGAATTAATAAAATTTATTAATTAATGCATTGTCCATAATTATTCAGATTATAACTGTAATATTTTGGAGTTTGGCAATACTTCAAATACTAGTATTTGGAATAAATAGATTGTTTTTTTTGGATATTAATTTTAATTTTGCATTACATTTTGATTTGAAATTTTCATATCATTCTCCAAATAATTGAAATCATTTTTGTTTTTCTTCTTCTTCATTTTAAAAAATTTAATTATTAAAAATTGCATAAATAAATTAAAATATTTTTTAATTTTTATAATGATAATACGTGTAACAGTCAATATGAAAAAAAAAAAATACAATTTTCGATGTGATGAATATACATATGGATATTGGATATATAAGTGTATATGAACTTTGGCTTGCCGGGAAAAAGAAATTCGTGGAGTTTTTCGTTTTTCGTTTTCGTTTTTCTTTTTTCCTGCTGTTTTGAATTTTTCTTGAGCAAGGAAAGTTAAGAAAACTTTGCAAGCTTTTGGCACGGCTGCTTATGAAAATTGCGATTGAAGTCTATAAAAACGTATAAATGCGGGAGTTGCGCTTTTGGTGCGCTAGATGGCGACAGGAGTGCTGTGGACGCAACTAAAAGTACAACGAGCCACAAATGTTTGCTAATAAATAAACATGCTTAATGAAAAGTAATGAATAATGTAATCATTTTCCATTTTCTAATTTTGATATTTTAATTAAAATGATTTGCAACTCGTAAAAACCGCAAAACGATTTCAAATCATTCTGCCCGGGACCCCAAAACGTATTCAAACATAAAAATATACATATACATACATATACAAATTGTCTGACATACGCACTCACACACACATTCGCGCACACATGCACACGCACACGCACACATTGTTGCTGCCATTTTGTTTTAAAATGATCGCATTTATTTTGCAATTGCCAAAAATCAAAATTATTTTTTCCTCTACACCTGCCAAAAACATGGCCAAAAACAATATTTGCTTTTTCATGTGCGTGTTTGAGTGCGTATACATGCGTTTGTATGTATGTGTGCACATACGTGCGTATGTGCGTATGTGTTAACCTTTTGTGTGGTAAACGAAACGAGCCTCGCGTTTTGTACATTTGCCTGGAGTGGTCAGCGCTTTGAATGTTTTAACTGTTTCAATGTTTTAAGCCGAATATAATAGAAATATGCTTAACATAATGAATATAATAATAATAATAATAATAAGAATAATAAAAATACATATGCATATACATTTAATTCGCGCACATTTTATTAAATTTGAAATATGATTTTCGACGCCAATTAAAAATCATGCAAATTGAGCAACAAAAACCAAAAACAACAACAACAACAAAAAAAATCAAAAACCAAAGACTACAAACTATAGTATACATTTCATATACATACATTGTATGTATATGTTGTACATATACGAGCATATACAAAATGTATATCTCCATAAAATGTGACTTGACATCAAGCAAATACAGGTTAAACTAAAGTAAATCAAGTATTTTAACCTGGCCAATTGTGGAAATAACTGTTCTCAAATACAGGCACAATAACTAAATGGATTGCAGGACTTCTTCAGGACATTTAGCTTTACTGGATATCAATTTTAATTTCAAAAATCCTTCTACTTTTCACTTTTATAATCAATTTCATAGAGAATAATCCTTAATGACTTCCAATAAGGATATTAGAAATATAATTCATAGATTTATCCTTTTCAGATCACAAGCAATGAGATGACACACTCTTGTCCTCGAGAGCAATTGCTCCATCATTTCTGACCAGGAATTTTATATGTATGTATTTATGATCGATTTTTTGTGAGCAATAATATAACATAACAGCCAGACTAACTTGGCCTTTGCGTTACCCGAATCCTTGCAAGCGCTTTCAGACCTGAGCAGAACCAGTTGCTCGACGGCTGGTGGAGAAGCATCAAAAGGATGTGCCGATGTGCAATCCCAGTGAACCTCCCAATTCGAATGAATATATTTTATTCATTGAGGCCCTGTGAGAGTTGTGGGGATAATATTGTTATAGTAAGATTATTTTTAGTTTTTCTTATTAAATTATTTTAAGTAATGCGCAAAACAATAACTTTAGAAATGAAAAGAAAACCCTCAAAGTTTACAAGAAAATTTTCAACAACCAGAAAAAGAACTTTAAATAAACTTAAAAGAATTGATTTAATATTTCGATTTATTTTAAGATTTTTAAAAGGTGCAACAAATCAAAGCATTTGTTTGGAAATTCATCAGTCTTTACTGTTTAGTCTATTTAACTATTTCTCTCTCTTTCACTATCTTACTCTCGCTATCTCTCTGTCTCTCTCTCTTGCTTTCGTTCTATATGCGTTTCGTTCATGCTCTGTCTCTGTCTGTCTTTGCCAAACAAGCGTGCATGCAGCTGTGCAAATGCAATTAATTTGGTAGCAAATTGCATAATGCGACTTCAATAAAAATGTTCGTGTTGCATCTGACGAAACTGTTGCCAAAACTGTGGCACTGTCGCCTCTACTATTATACTGTATGTATGTATTTGTGCATGTGCATGTGTATGTGTTCATTTGTGTGATTTGGGTATGTAGTCGTGCATTAAAATTAATTAGATTCGAGGGAGTAATTCCAGCGACAACCGCACGAATTAATTGATTCAAATCAATATTCGGCATTTCAGGCCATGCCCGGAAAACCAACCAAAAACCAAACGAAAAGCCCTCCAAATAAGGTGTCACCCAATACTTGATACCCAATGCCAAATACCCAATATCAAATATTCAATACTCAATACTCAATACTCAGTACTCAATACCAAATAGTTACTCAACTAACAGTCTGCGTATGTATATTGAAAACGTGAGTTGAGTTCAGTTGAGTTTGCTTTGTTTGACGAACTTTTCTTCGTTTCGGTTTTAACATACATGAGTATTATTCCACCCCACAAACTACTAGTTGTCTTGCCAAAAATTGCAATGCCAACATGGGGCACAAATGTGGCCAATAATTGCCTCGTTGCTGGCCAAGTGTAGAATTATCTAGTAGAAATCCTGTTGAAATCCATTTCCGCAATGTTCTTCATGTGCAATATTCAACCATATTTATGACAAATGTCAATTTGGCAGATTCATATTTTTGGCATAAAATGTACATAAAAAAAAAAAAAATATATATATATATATATATACATACATACATACATACATACATATATGGAAATATAAACTTGTAAATTTCATAAAATGAAAGATCTGCACAAACATTTCTGTCGAAAGCAATTCCTTTGCGTCGGTTTGCCGATATTCTGCGGCCCAAAAGTCGGTTCGGTTGAGTAGCTGCCGACAGACTTTATCGAGTCTGCGATTGGTCCGATTATCGGCGTATAGATAAAGTGTTGTTCAGATTTGCTGATATTATGCTAAAGAAGAGGATATGAGTATGTATTTGTAGTATATTGTATATCGAGGTATATTGTATTTTTTTTTTGTATAAGCTTACATACATGTAATTCGTGGATAAAAAAAAAGAAAACAAAAGGTCAGAACAATACAATTGGCCAACAATAATAAAACCGACAACAAATAATGCACAGCACGTGTCGAGCTTTTGAGTTTCCTTTTTTTTCTCAACTCTTTTGATTTTATTTTATGTTTTTTTTTTTTATTTTGATGCTGCCAGTGCCATTGTGAACAGCGTGTGAATTGTAAACTGTGACCTGTAAACTGTGAACTGTGCACTGTGAACTGTGACCTGTGATTGCCGCTGGACGGCTGTCAAAGCGCAAATGCCAAAAATGCAACGCCAGCCAAACGGAAATGTAGAAAAACAATGGAAACCACAGCGAAGAATGTTTTCATACCTTTTAGTCAGCGCATTGGTGTACGTCTGTGTATGTGTGTGTGTGTGTGTGTGTGTGTGTGTGAATGTATGTGGTGAGATGCAAAAATGTAGCAGCCGTTAAATATTTGCGCGTTAAGAGTAACGGCAACAGAACAGATTCTCAATGCAGAAACACACAAACAGAGACAGAGAGTTACAAGGGAGAAAGAGAAAGAGCGAGAGAGAGAGAGAGACAGAAAGGGAAAGGGAAAGATATTCGCATAATTTGCACCGCCGACCAAAATCACTGCAATATTTTGTTGGCCATTCACCTGTTATCAGTGGAAATGCGAGATTTTCTTTTCATTGTTTTAGCTGTAACGCTGCAATTGTTGTTGTTGTTGTTGTTTGTTTATTGTTGTTTGTCTGTTGTTGTTGTTGTTGTTTGTGGTCTGTGGCCGAGCAAGCGCATACAAACACATACTTATTTGTATATAGTATGTATGTATGTGTATAAATACATACATATATACGAATACAAATACAGCGTAACATTAATTTTGTTCCTGTATATTTTTTTTTCTTTTCATGAATACTTTTTTTTTTCTTTTTTATTTTTAATTTTTAATTTTCTTTTTCTTTTTGTTGTATTAAAAAGTCAGTTAGTCAGTCGCGGATTTTGTCAGCATGAAAAGTGCTAATATCATTGAGAGGGTTGTTTGATGGGTTGGGATTGTTCGTGGGTTGGCAACGAGTGGGTGGGTGTCGAGTTTGAGTTGAAGTTGAAGTTGGAGTCGGTTATGGCATAAGCAAGTTAAACATATTAGAGCATAATTAAAAAGTTTATTTCTCCTTTCTACTTTCTTTATGCAAAGGGAGTCAAGCGGTTGTTGGCATTTGGTCGGAGTTCGGCAGTTCATCCTAATTAAGCCAACGCGACGCTTCTTCCGGAAAACACACACACAACATACCCAATGTGTGTGTGTGGGTATGGAGACTTGTTTTTTTTTTTTTTTTTTTTTTTTTAAAGGTGGTGTGGGGGGTGTCACAATAAAATTCCCACACATTCGCACACAATCGTACACTCACTCATTACTTTCATCACTTTTATCACTTTCATCACTTGCATAATTGAGACACAAAGTTTCAGTTAGCATAAGAGCAGCAAATGATGCGACTCGCAAGGATAATTCCGTTGGTAATGGTTGTGTGTGTGTGTGTGAGGGGGGGGGGGGGGGGAAGTCCCCCGTGTACGAATATGATATCTAAATTTATCTTTTCTTCTAAACATATTGTCTCTTTATATTGGGGTTTCTCAACTACCATCTG
>JBAMCR010000036.1:58057-83388 GCA_037075045.1 Mulgravea parasiatica
GTGAGAGAGAAAGGAGCAGGCGATGGGTGAGGCCGGTGAGACGTGTGTGAGGGGGATGGGTGGGTGGGGGGGGTGCGGGGGGTTGTCGGGTAAGAATTACCCCGTGTACGAATATGATATATAAATGTATATGTTCGTATAAACATATTGTATATTTATATTGGGGTTGCTCGAATAATATATGCTCATATGTTCATTCACACTCGTGTTGCACGGTAATAAGCCTCATACTTTTTTTTATTTTTGAATAAAGGTGAATACTCTCACCTGTGCTCATAACTAATTATAAATAATTACAATTATAATTATTATATATTGTAAACTTAGACAAATTTGGTTAATTCGAATAAAAATAAAGCCAAATTTCGACTCAATTAATAATATAATCATTTCATTTTATTCGCAAAGTGAATCAAATTTGGAAAAATGAAAAGTTGCAATAATTTATGTACATACATACCCCTAATTTATCTACATACATACAATCGGTTTAATATTATGGTGAAACAAACTATATACATACATAAACTGTATAATACAATCAGATCATCTGAAAGGAAATTGAAGCCTTTCTTTTAGTCAATTCGTTAATCACTTTCAGTCACTTAGTCAGTCACCGTTAGTCACTTTGGCAGTCACTTAGTCAGTCACTTAGTCAGTCACTTTGTCAGTCACCGTTTGTCACTTAGTCAGTCACTTAGTCAGTCACTTTCGCAGTCACTTAGTTAGTCACTGCATCGGGGAATGCGGTTGTCATGGGATTTGCTGTTGCTCACTTGAAACGTGGTTAATAGACGCTGCACGACAGAGACAAATGCTGGTTAGATAGAGAGAGAGAGAGAGAGAGAGAGAGAGAGGCAATGGGGCAATGAAAAGGACAAAGTGTAACAAAGTGCACGAAGGAGCAAAGGAGCAAAGTGGCTGCGGGGAGAGGGGTGAAAATGTATCATTCTTTTGCTTCGTATGTGGAGGATGTGTGCCGTGGGGACCGTTTCGCAGACAGTTGTAGTATCTCAAGTGGTTTCTTATTCTTCGTGTAGCTTAGCTACTCTGGCATACCTTACAAAAACGGTAAACGGGTGTGCGTGTGTGTGTGTGTTTGGGTGTGTGTGTTTGAGTGTGTAAATTTGTCAGTGTTTTTTTTTTGTTTTTGAAATTTTATCAAGTAACGCAAGTAATGGGTAAAATTTTTAATTATTCACCCCAACACCCACTCACACATCCACTTACTCACCCACTCACACATCCACTCACTCACACACTCACGTTCTGCGTAATGAGTATAATTTTAAGGCGGGGCAGGTCGAATGTTTCCGCTGCATACTTCAAGGATGCTGGCTGACTGCTAATTTGCTATGCAAAGCATCTTCAGAATTCAGAATAAGTTGGCACAAATGAAATAATTAAAACTTGCACCAGACGAAAATAAAGATTTCGCGTCTACACACACAATACACACCATACCATGCCATACCATACCATGCCATACCATACCATACAGTACATACACTTCATTGGCACCTGAAACGCTTTTCTATCAATAGACTCGATCTCGTACTCTGATTGGTTGCAAGCTAACTAACCTTTTGCGGTTTATTTATTCATTGTTTTTTTTTGTTTTTTGTCTAATGGCCACATACATACATACATATGATTTGGTATGTATGTACATACATACATGCGATACGATACGTGGTACAATTTAGCCCCATTCCACTTGCATTTGTTTCGCTTCGGCAGAGTTGCGAGTTGCGAGTTCCGCATGCTCTGTGCCATGCCCATCTAATAATCATCCCCCTCTCTCTCTCACTCTGTCCCACTCTGTCGCCCTCTCTCTCTCGGTTTCTCCTTCTCTGTGTGTTTCTAGCAAGCGTATTTTTATGGGCTTATAAAGATTGGTCGTAGTCCTGTTTGGCTGTTTGGCTGGTTGGCTGGCTGGTTGGCTGGTCGGTTTGCAGCTTAATTGGATGCCACAATGTGAAATAAATTGAGCGGAAAATTACGTAGCCCGCCGGCCAATCTAAACCGCAGCTAGACGATGCTAACCGTTCGTTCTCGATATAATTTTACCTTTGCCAATTGTCCCGACAGTATCGTAAAAAGTGGCAAGCAATTTGTATCGCATAGCTTCCATTTAATAGCAATTTCACGTTTTCACGTTTTCAGCTTTTCAGCTTTTCAACTTTTCACGTTTTCCTGTTTTCCAGTTTTCACCGTTTGTGTAAAACGATACGCACCAAAGCCTCCTTCCCCTTCCCTTCAGTCAACCAGTACAATTGTACAATTTCGTTTAAATTTTCCTGTTTTCCTCAGTTTTTCCAGCAACAAGCAAAAACTTACCAAGCAATAGAATCAGAATCGAAATAATTAATTTACAATAAATTTTTGTTTAATTTTGTTACAATAAATAAATTGGTTTGGGTTAATTTTCATAATGATTTTTATTAATATATTCTTTAATTCAATTATCGTGAGTTTGTTCGTTTTTTTTTTGTTTTTTTTTTTGTTTTGTATTTATTTATTTAGTTTTTGTTGTTTTTGGATTGATTTGAAATCTTTTGCTTGAAATCAAATGTTGCATATTTTAATTTATTACATATAAAGTTTACTGCACAAAAATTGTTTTGTTTATACTATATACGATATACGATATACGATTTACGATATATGTATATGTATGTGTATGTGTATGTGTTTATGTATATGGTATTTATACTTATGCATATGCAATATGCAAATTCTTGAAGCACATTTTACAAACATACATACACTTTTTTTTTTGCTCTTTCTATACACATAATTTTTAGCTTGAATCTTTTTGGAATACAATACATTTATTATTATTATTTTTATTAATATTATTTTTTATTATTGCATAATATATTATAGTATCTTACGATCAGTTTTTATATTGTATTTTTATTGTATTGTATATTATCATATGCATTGTTGTTGCTAATTTTAATTTTAATTTTAATTTTAATTTAAACAGTTATGCTAAAAAAATGTGCTATTGGACATTTGCAAATGCATACATACATATGTATGTATGTATGTACGCACAGTACATACAGTACATATGTATGTATGTAAACACTCTAATTCTATTGCCACACGATTGTGGCTTTTCTGTGGCGAATGTTTTGGACAACCCTCGCTATATTCGCGATGTGATTCTGTATCTGTGTGTGCAACTAAATGCGCATTATATACTTGTATGTAGATCCTTTTGGACATTCTCATTTTAATACTATTCACTTGTGTTATCACCTTCAACATCGTTATTAATATCATTATATTCATTATCGTTATCGTTATCGTTATCGTTATCGCCATTATCGTTAAAATGAAACTATTCGCCAATAATTGAAATTTACTTACGTCCTAAAACTCTATGAACTAGACAAAAAAAAACATATGATTATTAAATACTTATAAATGTTTGCATTGAGATACGTCTATGGTATGTTTACAATATACATACACACACACACATGTACATGTATATACTACTATATTGCACTTATATGACTATTTAACTTACATTGCACAGATTTATACACATTCAAAGGTCGTACACGCATATCGAAGCACATGAAATAAACATAAACAAATTCACGAACATGGATTACGGTTTAGGAACTCATATACAACTGCTCTTCATAAAAAATACTCCCCCCTCCAGATACCACCCCACTGCCACTGCCACCCCCCACTCCCACTCCCACTCCCACTGCCACTGCCACTCCCATCTGCTACACCATTTAACTTTCAAAAATCAGGAGCAAAAGATCCTACATACGTATGTATATACATATACATACATCTATCCCATATATGTATATACATATGTACATACATAAGTATATATAATATACACTTAAATATTGAGACTACATACTTTAAAATTTCCATCGTTAGATAATAAATACCATAAGTATATACTCGTTTTATACTGTATATACATTTGGGGGCGATTCCATCAAATTTGCTCTGATTTATTTTTGCTTGATCTTGATCCTGATTCCTTTTATTTTTAAGGAATTGTTTGTTTGTTCGATGTTGCATGGCTCGGGAATTGCCCTCGATGGCTGCAGACCCAACGCTGTCTGATGCTCCATATGTACATACATGCACACATACATACATACATACATACATACATTCATGCATAAATATCGAAATGCGAATGTGTATGTAGCACAAGTATGTATTTTAGTACGCGTATGTACATACATATGCAGCATCCATTTACTAGTTAGTACATTGTTATTTATAGCTGTTTCTTTTTGTTTTTTATTTTTTGTTTTTTCTTTTTTATTTTAATTTTTTTTGTATGTTTTGTTTGTTGTTTTTTTTTTTGTTTTTGTTATTAACATTTGGCTATACTCGTACGCTAACATACTAGACTTTTGAGCTACGAGAACTCGCAACAAATTCTACTAAAAGTTTTTCTTTTTCTTTGTTTTTATTTTTATGTTTATGTTTTATTTAATATTAATATTATAATTATGATTACAAAAAAAAAAATGCCATTCGTATGGCCTACCATATACGTTTGTATATACAGAAATGTACACTCAATAGCCAACGCCCTCGCATCCGTTCGCATTGTCCCCCGATCCACACAGATCTCCTTCCATATTTCTATTCCTATTCCCTGTCCCTGTCCCTGTCCCTGCTTCTACTCCTGCTCCTTCCCCCGGCCCATTGCCTGCTGCTTGCCCATTCCCATGACCGTTATCTTGCAAATGATAGTGCTGCTTCTCCGCCGCTAGCCCCTCGTCGTGCTCGTGGCACTAAAGAACTGCGGAGCCGCACCACAGAACCTGACCTCAATATGGCCTCCAGACGCTGCCCCCATTGTCAGTTGGGTTGTGGTGGCCGCGATGGGCAGCGAGCGCGGCCACCTGGCGATTTGTGTTGCCATCCTCAATATTTCGGACGGATGCGCCGCAGTTGCCAATCAGTGTCAGATCGCCGGGATGCGCCACCCCTCCGCCGGTCATAATGTTATGCTGTTGCCGTACCCCAACATTGCTAATGTGATCCATCACGCTCTGCAGCTCCCCGTGCACGGAGGAGTTGGGCGAGGCGTGCGCCGGTAACGTGTGCGAATGGAAGCCATGTGCCGACTGATTGGCGGCCGTATACAGCTGCGAGTAAAGTAGGCTGGCCGGCAGCACCGGATAGAGGGAACCATTGCATCCGGTGGCCGTTGCGCCAGCACCAGTGCCATGACCACCGCCAACGCCGACGCCAACGCCAACATTGACGCCACCTCCATAGGCTGAGGCGGAGGCATGCTGCGCCTGGTTAACGATGCCTGGAAAGTTTTGATTAGCGCCCAGCATGGCAGGATTAACACCGCCAGCCGATGCTCCTGCTGAGGATCCGCTGCCGGCACCAGTGGCACTGGCTGTGCCACCATTGGCAGCCCCGCCATTGGCTGCACCCCCGCTACTGGCGCTACCCAAATTGGGCGTGTTTGTCGAGAGGAGATCCTCCTGCACTGGCGACTCGGCCTGCGAGCTATCGCTGAGGCTGCGTGGTCCGTTCTGGCTGGAATGTACATTGTACTCATTGCTGGCATTGGTATGGTAACGTGGCACCAGAATCGAATTGGCGCCGGCCCCGCTGGCTGAGCCCGCCGCACTGCCGGCGGTGGTTCCGCTGCCAGCGCTTGCCCCATTAACCGTCGATGTGATCGATGTCTGGCCACTGGCCCCCAGCAGGCTGTGATGGGTCATCTGGCCAGTGGTCGAGCCAACCAGGCTGCTCAGATGCTGATCCAGATCGCTGGCCGTGGAGTCCGGCAGCACTGAGTGGAGTTAACGTAGAAAAGAAAAAAAAAGAAAATAAAAAGTAAATTTAATTACAGAAGAAAAGAGCAATTCCTAACGGTTAATCGTTGTAATTATTTTATACAATTTGATTGACCGGATTGATTGATTGATTGATTGGACCGATTGTTGGTCATCGGAAACCATCAGCCTAACGGGAATTGTTTGTGAACAGAGCGATCATGTGTCATCCGGATTCAAATTTGGATAATTCTAGCTCGAGATGGACATGTGTGCGTGTGTGTGTATGTGTGTGTGTGTGTGTGTGTTTACATACAATAGCTAAACTAGAATACTTACTCGGCACACAGTCGCGATTGGTGGCGGCGCCAAAGTCCTGATTGTTGCTCTGATCATTGGAGGAGCAGGTGAAGCCCAACGCCGGATTGTTAAACTGTGCCGACGTGGGCGTGGTGCAGGAGGAGAGTCCGCTGCTGGCCAAGTAGGGCGAATAGGCAGAGGCTGCCGAGCCATAGCCCCAGTGCGAGTTGCTGGCACCTAAACCAAATTGGGACAGAACTTTCTTATTGCTATCGCTTTTGGAATCGATTTTAATTTGTTTAAAAAAATTAAACAAAGCAATTCTAACTAAAATATTTAAAATATTTAAATATTTAAATGTTTAAATCTGAATCCGAAAGGCCTTAAATTGCCACATGATTCGTGTGATTGTATTCTGTGTCGTGTGTAATGAGTTGGGTAATGAGTATGTATGCATGTGATTCGTTTTGTTGCACTTATCGCCGATAAGTGACAGCACCCCCAATAAATTTCCCCTGCCTCCCCCGCCCTCACCCCTCAAGCCTCTAATCGTGCCGTCTGTCTATGGCTTGGCCTGGCTGGTAACTGGCAAATTTATGGCACATGTGGGCCGCTAATTGGAGCCCCATCGTGGCCATTATGCGGGACTTGAGCAGGGCTATCCGTCCATAAAAATTGGTACTACCAATGGCCAGAAGCGGGCGGTTCAATGTAAAAACGTAAAACGTAAATCGTAAAATGTAAAATGTAAAACGTAAAATGTACAAAATGGATAAAATGGATAAAATGGACAAAATACCAATGTTAGGAGTCGGAATATGAAAATGGTAAGGATAAAGGATAGACCGCGTTGCGGGTCCAGCCTCATGCACAGATAATTAGGCTTAATTAATAGCCCATTCGGAAATTATTAATTAGTTTTTATAGGCGACTGGCGTATTTTCGTATCCCGGATATTGATTTTGTGGTGGCTTTATTAATGCTATTGGCTTAAATGTTTCTACCTCCATTAATTACGTTGCTTTTTGTGTACAGTTTGTTGTTGTTGTTGTTGCTGTTGTTGTTGTTGTTATCCCTTGCCATAACTCGTTGTTGTCGTTGTTGTTGGCTTTATTGTTTTTGCTTTTTTTTTTTTTTTATTGTTGCTGGCGTGCAGGCTGACATCTGATATTTGTTGTCGCACCGATTGACTTTATCTGCGCATATTTTGTTAATGAATTATTAACAAGAAATTGAAAGCTCAAAAGGTTTTATATGCCATAGTACACTACCAAAGCCAATTCAATTGCGGCTTTTGTAGCTCCTCCTTCCACTAACTGGCAGAATTGGCAAAAATCAGGACATAGCTTCAGCTGATCAAGCCTGAATCGCAGTTCTCATTTTTGAAATGGAAACAATCAACGAAAAGTACTAGAATCTTTTCAAAATTGATTGAAATAGTTCAAAACTCATACTTAAATGTACAATATACATATATACACTTGTGCAAAATATTGTATATACACATAATCGTATATTATTTTATTGGAATTTAAAATGACAATAATCAATAAAATATTATTTCAACGATAAACAATTATAACTAATAAGAACTAATAATAGGAGCCTCTCTCTCTCTCTCTCTCTCTCTGCCTTTCTGTCTGTCTCTTGTTAATTGCAGGCAATGAATAAAATTATATGTACTTCAATCAATGATGGATCAATCATCATCATATCCTTTGGAAATTGGCGAATAATTATTTTTCATAAAAATATATTTATATGTAATAAACAATTTGATGCATTGCTTGTTTATATTTTATTTATTATATTTACATATCGTATTGAAAATGAGGGTATGTGCCATATTGTGCATATAATATACCTACATATACATGCATATGTATGTGTATGTATGTGTTTGCAATACTTTATTCGAAATAAATAAAATATGTATATGGCAGTAATTAAGTCAAGCAGCGACTGTCAATAAAATTTGTTAATGAATAATTCAGGTTATTTTGCTTTTTGCATATTTACAATTAAATTATGGGTAATCATCAGCAACAACAAGAGAGGCTTTCAGTAATCTTTAGTTACACAAAATCATGCATAAATATAATACAATATATTATATACTGTATATATACATATGCATTTTGACTTTACATATCTATGTGTATGTACCATATACAAATATGAATCCACGATTGCCAAATGTCAGCCTGCATAGCGCACAATTTGCATTCTAATTTATATGATTTGCCGTAGACAGCAGAGTTTGGGTTATGAGTTACGAGTGTATGTATGTAAGTACATACATGTACATCTATATACATATGTACGATTGGAGGGAAGATTTCTGTGTTTATGGAGAAGCGGTTGGTGCAATTGAGTCCAAGTGCAAATTGGAATATTCATTTGCTGGATTTTTGTGAACTGATTGAATTGCATTTCATATTTGTTTAAATCCAAAAATAAAACTAGTTTTATGATTGTTATGATAATTATTATAAATTTTTTGTGCATTTTCAATATTTTATTCATCCAGGTTTCAATTGAATTAAGTCGTTCCCAGCCTCATAAATATTATTGCATATTTGTTTTTCGCTTTTTTTTATTTATATATTTTATTTATTTTTACTTTTTTTTTTAATAAAAAATACAATTAAGTTTTTTAAGCCATATCTTAACATTGTTATTTTTTTTGTTTTAAATGTTAGCAAAAAAAAATGGCTTTTAAATTGCCATCACGTTTGACTAGTTGTTGTAATGCAATTAATTGGCAATTTAAATTGAAACATCAAATTTAATATAAATGCATTTTAAAATGTATAATTAAATTTAATTCATCTACAAAGGATAAAACACTTGCCCACAAATTGAATTATTGATTATTAACGCTGCAGCTGTAGGTTCGAGCATTTTAGCTAGCTATTTAAACTCGACAAATACTGCGACACTTAACAAACAATTTATTATAAAAAAATTAATAAAAATATATGAATAAAATAATGTAGGTGAAATGTATACAATAGAAACATAAATAATGATAACACTCAAATAAATCAAATAATTGAAGAAATATTGTTTAGTATTGTAATATTCAATAAACCGTACAACTTTGCAACAAATTCAGTTTCAGAGAGAAAATTTAATTGTTTGATGACAAATATTGCCCAAAAATATTCCTTATTTACTTTTGTTTTTGTTTTATTTTTTATTATTACTCTTTTCTTTTGTAGTAAACAAGTTCCCGCTTTTAAGTTTCAAATTTTAATATTTTAATTGCGTATTTTTGTTTTTTTTTTATTGCAAGTATTTTCCACGCTTTTAAGAAATTTTTTTTCGATTGAAGTTGAGCTTTTTTTTAATCGGAATTTCTCTTTGAAAGTTACCAGTGAATGTGACTGTGACTGTGACTGTGACAGTGATAGTGGGAAAATAGGAAATTACAATTGAAAAAGAGAAATACGCAATTCTGGTAAGGTGAGAAAGAGAAAAATAAAACCATCTAAAACCAAAATTCATGCCAATTGGCCAGAGAACGTAAAACGCCAAGTTTAAACGAAAGCCGCAACACGGCTAGGTGTGTGTATGTGTGTGTGTGTGTGTGTGTATGTGTGAATAAATTTATGCAAACTTTTTTGATTTGTTAATGCTTTGTAGTCTGATTTTTAAATTATAATTTGTATGCAAGTCGCGATTTATACCCGTGCACATCAATGACAATAAAAAATACAGACACAATACGTATATATGTATATGTGTGTCTATATATTCACCTTTATGTGGCATGCACACACAGACAGATAAATAACACAACAAATAATATTGTTTTGCTGGCAGTTTTTTTATGCTGTTTGCCGATTTTTATTGTTGTTGCGTTTGACCAACGTTTATTTGTTTGTATAGTAAACTTTGGTCAAGTCAAGTGGCCAACAGTTTAATGGCAGCAGGCAGCACAAACGCATTAACAACAAAAGCAATAATACAATAATAATAATCAATAATCATAGTATCAAAAAAAATTATAATAATAATAATAATGATAATGATAATAATAATAATGATGATAATAATAATAACAATATGACAAGAGGAATAAAAATCAAGGAGAGAGCCAATGGGTGGTTTTCACCTTTTTTTGTTGCCTACCTTTTAGGGCAAATTCTCGTAAATGTATGTAATCATGTACACATGTATGTGACTATGTATGTGTGTATGTATGCGCATAAATCTGCACACAATTTTCATATTTTAACAAACAATTAATACAATAATACCAGCGCTTTAAGTGCTTGACTAATTTATTTGAAGATTTATTTTAATTCTGTATTTTTTATAAACAATTATAATATTAAACTTATTGGCATTGTTTTTGCATTATATAAAATGTATATGCTCGATGTGCCATATATTTATTATTATTTATTTTATGATTGTGAAGAGCAACCATCCACCTAATCGGATGCACCACAAAACCCACCAGAGACACAATTAGAGCCAAAGTACAACAATATTTTTGGTTTCAATATGCGAATTGGCCAAAAGAAAAGATGGCCAACAACAATAGAAGTGTATGTGTGTATGTGTGAGTGTGTGTGTATATATTCAAAATAATAACAATTGAATTATTGCTTAATACTATTATGATTTTCTATTTATAATAGTTAATACTTACTCTGGCAGTTGCCAATCGGTGGCATACGGAAGCCGGAGAGTGGATCCGTTGAGAAGTGGAACGGTCGCTGGCCAAAGGCGAAGTGGAATTGTTGTTGTTGCCCTAAAAGGGATAACACTAAGTTTTTTTCAGTTTTAATTATCTGTCCTTAACTAAATGTTTTGCAGTTTTTGTGTTTTTTTTTTAGTGTTTTTGTGCTTTTGTGTAATTATGCAAAGGATTTAATCATAAAATGTTCAAGTGTTTTAGCCAGATTACTTTCATTGTACAATACATAAATTCATTCTCAAAATGTACACTGTGAAAAATACTTTGTATTGGCAGTATATATACGTATGTATATACCACCTGTCTGTTTAATTTCTCGCTAATGAAAATATTTAAGTTTTGCTTTTGTTCGAAAAAGATTTGTTCCTAAAATGTTGCAGCTTTAGCTCGATAATGAAATGAAATAAAAGTTAAGGGACGCACACACTCATAGGAATGATTGTCTCTCTCTCTCTCCATCTCTTTCTCTCTCTTTCTAATTATCTCTTTTTCACTCTCTCTCTCTCTTCCTTCTTTCTTGCTGTGCAGTTGCAGTTTTACAGCAGATTGTATTCATTATAAAATAATAACCTTTTGTCTGACGTTGGCGGCATCAGCTTAAACCCCATTGCCATTTGTTCTGCATGTATGTATACACATACAATACTATGCATAATATGTATGTGTGTGTGTGTGCGTGGGTGTGCGAATACCGCATACAATTGTATGCCCTCTTGTGTCCATGCAGGGTTGCCCAGCCAAGAGATATAAATCATGCCATGGATCGAATCGGTGATGCTGTTGACCCAGCCCTGTACACTGCCAAAAACAACAATATTATCATTAACAACAACAACAACAATCTGTACTTTTGCAACTATGTATTGTCAGTCTGGATCTGGATCAGAGTCTGAGCTGGATAGCCTTAGCATATGCAAAGTAAAATATTTGCATTCTTATAAATATGCATTTCGAGATGCTAAACTGAGAGTCGACCCGCCTGCATATTGCGTATTCTGCGAGAACTACAGCAGGAGACAGAGATAGAGAGAGAGAGAGAGAGAGACAGAGATAGACATACTCCTATAGAGAAATGGTTAGACATTTAAATATGTACATACATATGCATATATTCAAGTTTATGTCCATAAGTATTATGTATTAGTATGCGTATGTATGTATTACACACATATATATATATACATTCACGTCTTGAATAAAGTCCCAGCCATTCATGCATTCATTCATTCATTTATTGTAGTTTGTATTGCTGTGAGCATAAATCTCTGTATATACATACATACGTATGTATTGTATATTTATATGTATTTGCAGCGGCGCAATTTACCTTTGTCTTGATTGTGTGTGCATGTGTGTGTATGTATGTGTGTGCAAATGCACTCGTATGAGTGTTTGGTGATTGGCTCTTGGCCTTTGCCTATTGTTTATTGCACTTCGGGGAAAATAGATCTTTAACTGATACAAATTTAGTATTACATAAAAATATTTAAAATATAATAGTAATATAAATAAATATAAATATAATAATAATATAAAAGTTTAAAAATAAATTTAGAAGTTGATAATTTATTATCCAAAGATGTGAATATACTTTTAAATCAGATTAAACTAAACTTTATCCGAATATTGGGTCTGGGATTTAGATGAGCTAAATGATTATTTTCCCCAAAGTGGCAAATAGGCAAATAGAAGTTCCCGAATTTATATTGTATATGCTATACTTACTGGTCTTGGAGCGGGGTTCCCGTGGCCCATCGACGGTTACCTTGATCGCCTTGTTGTAGGTGGCAATATGTGGTGGATTGGTTGACACGGTGATGGTTAATGTGAAGCTCTTCCCTGGAATGAGGTCAAATTCGGGGGGGAAACAGAAAACAAAAGACAACAATGAGAAAGGCAAAACTAACAACTAACAAATTCAACAAAATTCAACAAATTTACGACTATTATGATTATTAATGTGCCATTCACACGCATGTCATGTGTATTTATAGTCCCAAATGATGAGGCCTTGAATCGATTAAATTGATTGTCACATCGTAAAAATGCAGACCCAAAACTAATACGGAAATCTGACCTTGATACTGTTATAACTATTATATAGTGGCTTTAATTTGAATGGTTCAGTTGCATTAAATAATCCCTCGAGTTTCCGTCTCTATATATTTTATTATGCGAAATATACAATAAATTATAAGTTATACTATAAATATGTCGTAAAAAAGTGTGATGTTTTATTGCTGAATTGCGGCACACTCAAAAAACATTTAACAATCATTTCAGCAATTATTCAATGAATTCATTCCATTCGTGTATCTTTTTCTTTAAGCTGGAAATTCACACAAAGCTTAACGAATTCTTCATTGTTGAGCGTTTTCATCTGCTACTGCTTTCACTTCTGCTTTTGCTTTCTTCTTTTGTTTATTGTTTTGCGCTTAATTTAATAACAAGAGTTGCATTTATTTATCGCAGATCGCTTTTAGAAAGTGTGCCCCCCCCCTTCCCCCACCGCGCCACATCTCGTGCAGTGCAAGAATTAATTACAATTCAAACTTATTGTCTAGAACACATGACTTGCACACTCTCTGTATATGTATGTATGTACATTCATATCGTTTTATAAAATGTATGTGTATGTACTCTATATATATACAATATATTGTAGAACTTGGGCGCCAAGATTTATTTCATTTGTGCCGCACAGTTTTCTTTTAATTAACTTGTTTCGCCCAGTCTGAGCCCATGCCACGAGCCAATTTCGCCTTAAAGGGCGACTGCCACACCCATATGGCTAAGTTCTTTTTGCCATTGTCAACAGTTACCAAGCAGGCAGGCTCAAGACGAATCCGCTACGATTCAATTAAAAGCATTTCAGCCACTTCTGCTTGCCCCAACCAACTCTTCAGCTGGCGCCGTTTTTTGCCTGTCTATGACAACGCGGCGTATGTGCAACGTCTTCAAGTGTTTTGCCAGTTGGCAGCGTTTACTTTTTAAGTTGACAAACAAAGCGTAAATCATTTCGGTACACACAAAAATAAACCGCCGACGTCGCCGCCAACACACACTGCACACACTGCACACACGCACACCCACATATGCACACACGTTCACACACAAGTACACACATACATACACGCTCTCAGTCACACGCTCGCACAAGGCGCACCAGGGCTGAGGCTTACACATGTTGCTGCCACACTTCAATGAGCCGACTGACAACGCCATCTTAATTTCGACCCTTGTCTCGTCCTACTACTTGCCCCCATCCCATCCCCCCCGCCCCGCCCCCCCACCTACCCTCCACCCATTCTATTCAATGTCTTCTAGCGAAATCCTAGACAACGCTTGCCATAAAAAATGAACTACGGCTTAAGTCTATTTGCACTTGTTTCAAGCAGCTCTGCGCGCATCTCTCTCTCTCTCTATCTCTCTCTATCTGTCTCTCCCTTTAGCTTCATCATTTTTGTGTGCTGTATCGTGTTTTCACAGCGAAATGCTTTTTGACGTTTTCCAGGATACTTTGTCCTTATTGACACCGAACTTAGTTCATTGTCAAGCGATTTTTCAAATACAATTCTTCTCTTCATTTCGATTTCGTGTCGTGACTCAAGTTGAGGGTGCAAATTTATGGATTGTGCAACAGGCAAAAGGCCAATATTCTTTTTGGCCAAAAATGTTGCTCATTTCAAATTATGTTCTTAATTATATTTATATTTATAAATTCAAAAAAAACACAAATTATTCGTACAATAAATTATTATTCATCGTGTGGTTGGCAGAAGAATTCGAGAATTCAAGAATCACTCCATAACAATTAATAATAACTTTGAATATTTTCGAGATTTAAATTTCAGTTTCCAATCGTTTGTTGATTATTAATCAAATGTGCTCGATATTTTATGATAATTTAACTATATTAAGTAAAATACTTATGTGCCATATAATGCCTCTTAGTTGACCGAGGTGAGCTTCAGAAAGTTGAGAACATCTGCTTTAGCCGGAGACGGAGAAGGGGTTGAGGGGGGAGGGGGGGAACGTTAATAAATTTACACTCAACGGAGAGTAATCGAAGAGCCAAACAATTTTATTGCCAAATGCTGCTAGCCGCATAAATCAACAACAAATGCCGAGTAAACAAACAGGGAAAACAACAAAAAAAAAAGGAGAAAAAACAAAGCAGAAAAAGCGAACAGAGAAAAAGAAGAATGTGCAAAGGTTATTTACCTGTGTAAAAAGGAAATTCAATGGGAAAACCAAATAGGCCACAAAATGCGTTTTGGTGTTGGCCGACTTACTGGCTGGATTAGCAGGCTTTGAAAGCTTTCAAGGGCCTAGAGGGTAACAGGTGAAAGTAAAGTGAAATTTTCAATTTAGCTGTCATGTTTACAAATGGTTGAAATCTCCTCAAAAAATAAATAAATCTTTGTGTGTGTGTGTGTGGATGTGTGTGCATGTGTGACAAGACAGCCAAATATTTGCCCAAAAATATATTTAAGCTGCTTTCAATGGGCAAAAATTTAATTGCAAATAATCCGCAAATTGTAAATTGCAAGCCACGAAAACGATTATCTCTGCCTAAGTATGTGTGTATTTATGTATAAGTGTGTGTGTGTGTGTAAAGGTGTGATTTGTGACACTGCCACAAGAATTGACAGACAAACAGACAGACAAACAAACTGACAAAACAATGGCATACGACTATTGCCAGCGCCGCTTTGTCTTATATTCAATTTGCTTGTCTTTGCCAGGGCTACCACACAGTTGGCAGGGGTGCTGCCATCACCTGCCTTGTGATGCCTCTCCCCTCCCTCCCCCACCAACCAACCAGCTATAACCCATACCGGAGTAAGGCATGACACGTGTGTGCATTGTATGTCTTTCATTACCCAATTGATTTATGACGCTTGTTTTGTAAATTGCCAAGGATTTGCAACAAGGATTTCAGTTATTTGTCAGCAGCTTTGATTTTAATGTCGCACAATGTCCCCCCACCCCCCCCCCCCTGCCATTTCCCACCCACTACACACACACACACACGGGATGTATCCACTTATTGTCTGCATAGGGAAACATACGAGTCGCAGGAGAGGTGAGTAAAATAATTAATATCAAGCTCGAGATAAACAGCCAATGTACCATATGTACATACCATACATGTATGTATGCATGTATGTATATACAATAATTAAAAACAAATTGATTCAATTTTCAAGGTGGCCAAAAAGCGATTCGCTTTCTATTCAATTCAGTTAAGCAGGAAAAACCATCAATCGGGTTAAATGAAAAATCATGAAAAGAATTTGTCTTAAAATTGTCTTCTCTTACGGAGAAATTGTCATCTGATCGGAAGATGGCTGGGAAAATGCCGATTGGCTTCCCTTTGGCGGTCAGAGTTCCTTAGGAATATTATTGGTAAGACGCTGCAAATTCAGATTTAAGCCAACTTAATCGATGAAATACTTCAGGAATATCTTCTGGCTGAATTATAAATCGATTAGCAGCTGTTAAATGTTATATAAGTCTCTATTCCACTAACTGTAAAATCTAAAAAGGATTCCATCCAGAAGGTTGCCCCATCTGGCGGATATGGTATTTATCTGCCGTCAGTTAATCATAACTGCAAATGACACAATTAAATACCTGCCTGTTGCTTTATACAAAAGCAAAGCAAAGCAAAGCAAAGCCTCTAACCCCAAGTCCCACATCTCGAGTCCCCAATTCAAACCTCAAACTCCCGTCCCCCAATCCCAGAGCTCAATCCCCACAATTTTCCACAACATTTTTAATACGGAGGGGGGGGGGTAAAAAAAAGAACAACAAAGCAAGCAAATTGTGCACAATTTGGAGGGTGTCGCCGCTTCAAAATTCTTGATACTTGGCGTGTCCTTTTCACACAGCTCCTGTTTATCGTCCCTTATAGCGGTTGTTGGCGCTAGCAGTTAAGGTGTCAGTTCATGAAAGTTTTTTATTTGGGTGTTGTGTTTTTGTGTTTGGCTTTTCCTTCTTTCCTTTTCCTTTTCCTTTTTGTTTTTCTTGTGTTTTTTTTTTTTTGTATTGCTGTCTTGCCTTTTTAACGCTATAACGCAGCTTGGGTTTCGACTTTTGGCAGGCAGTTGTCTTGCCTTTGGCTTACCCAGACCCACACCCAGACCCAGACCCAAACCCAGATCCAAACTTAAGACAGAGCCTCAAACACGGGCAAAATGCGACCTTTTTGTTTCTTGTCTTTTTTTTTTTGTTTTAACACACTTTTCCCCCGTTATTTTTGTATATACCAAAAAATAAATAAAAATATTTATATGTATATACATTTCTTGAATTGTTTTTGGTTGGATTAACTGGATGGGTAACTCTGGGAAGGGGAATAAGGACAGACACTTCTAAGGACGCACTTCATTTTGCGGCTGTCTTAAACGGCTTGAGGGAGCTGTGTGAATAAAAATCCGAAGAGTAACCCGCTCCTCTACAATGTTGGGTACGATGGGGGTGCAGGGGGTTCGCCTAAAATATACTTGTATGTGTTTGGCTAGCAATGGCGACCCGTGGGGATGCATGGGATGCATTGTGATGCATATATCGATCTGGAGCAGTCGCGGATAGGGGGCAAACTCTCGTAACAATCGTCAACTGGCACTGGCACTGGCACTGGCACTTCCATCAGCCCCCTACCCCCTGCCCATGAGCCCTGCCTTTGCCATTCAACCGTCGGAGCTTGTGCTCTGTGCGTGCGTGTGCGTGTATGTGCGTGTACGTGCATGTGCATGGCACTTTGCTAATTAAAAGTATCGCCCAGTGCTGGGCGCAGGGGCCAAATAAATCGATGCCTGGATAATTAAATTGCATGACGCGCGACCACGGCATAAATGAGCGGGCGATGGCGATGGCAACAGCGACGGAGATGGCGGTGGCGCGGAGCGTGGGGTGTGGGGTGTGGGGCTATGTACAATTTTATACAATGCGTTTGCTATTTTGTTATTGTAATTAGCGGGCGACAGTAGCAGCAATCAAAACAAAATGTCAGACGCCAGCTAAACCAAGCGCTGCGATGTATGTTACTCGTAATGTACAATATAAATCACTCATACGACACGTTGGCTGGATCAATTATGAAGCAAACTGAAGTTGTTCCTTGAATAAACCCAATCCCTGAGGGTGATCAATTGATTATGTTTTCAGACACGCAAAGCTAGAGCAACAACTGGTTCCGCTTCCGCTTCCGGTTCTGTTTTTTTTTCACTTTTCTACTAGGCAAAAGGAAATCAAATGAATGAGAAAAGCAATAATAAAATAAACAGAAAAATTTAATAATATATAAAATAATAATAATAATATATACAAATATAATAGTACACTTAATACTTATTAATAATAACAAAAAAAAAAAATAAAATAAATAAATACAATAAAACACACCGATGCAAATGTGTATGTGAAAGCGTATGTCAATGTCGAAAATGGCCACAAAAAATTGGGAAGCGTTTTTTATTAACGAATACCAGATTCATTTATGTCTGATGATTGACAATCAGGGAATACTGCCCAAAAAAAAAACTAAAAAGTAAAAACTAAAACTAAAAAACAGTTTTGGAGCTCCTTTTTTAAGACAGAAATGAAAACACGAGTATGCATCGTCGAGGACAATACGCATACAAATGAATAGCTCGAGTCCATTTTGATTGACAGTTTATTAAACACTTTAAGAAGAAGTTTTTCCTGGCCAGCTGTGCACTCGGGGATGGGCAAATGGGATGGGGAAAATGGGGGGCAGAGCACTTGTCTGCTAATGAACTGCTGACAATTTGTGCGGCGCTTTATAAGCGGTTACAAAAGGATATAAAAGGATGACTCTGTTGGATACAAAAAAAAAAAAAAAAACAAAAAAACAAAAAGCAAAAAGCAAAAAATAAAAATGAAAATGAAAGTAAAAAAGAGGACAAAATGATGGCAGCGCAAAAAGTGCCAGAGAATAATACTCGCAAACAAAAGAGATGGCGCACTGAGAAGGGGGCGCACTCGAAACTTTTTGCACTCAGCGGGGCGATAATTGAACAAATTGTTTCAAGTGCATTTTGGCCACAAAGGAAAGGTCCAACTCAACAAAAGTCCACTGACAACTGACAATATGAGAAGGACTTGAACAACTTTTGTTGGCCACGAAACGATGGAGTGCCCCACAGAACGCAAGATAAAGTTGGTAAAACGCATAGACACAAAGCTGATTATGTAGTTATGTTACAATAGAAACTGATGGATGATGGTTGATGGTTGATGGATGATTGATGGATTGGAAAGCAAATTTAGCGATGAAACTGCTGACAGAATAATCAAACGACAAACGACTAACACGCCTATTTCAGCAATAATACAGTCCAGTGTCAGTCTCTATCTAAGTACAATCGAATTTAATTAATTATTAATTAATTAATTATTAATAAATTAATTATAAATTACTAGCAATCCCGCCGTGCTTCGCTACTCATTTCTTAACTGATTTGTTTACTTACAAAGAGAAACGTAACATATTTTAAAAAATAGACAACACTGTACAATATTTCACTCCCAAAAATGTCACTCTCTCTGTCTCTCTCTCTCTCTCTCTCTCTGTCTCTCTCTCTCTCTCTCTCTTTTTGCATCATTCGTTTTTCCACCAACAACAATTATACATGCAATTCAATAACTTTTTTATTCGAATTACGGCTCTTTCAATTGTTTATTGCGAATTCTGAGCATGCAGAGTTTCATGAAATACCGCTAAGAATATATAAAAAAAAATTAAGATCAAAATCAAACGGAAAACAAAAATTTTAAAAACGAAGAGTTTTCCTTTAATTTTCATTATTGAAATTACATCTTAATGTAAAATTTCAAAATGACAACAAATTTAAAAAAATACATCTAAATATCAAATTTAAAAATGTCATCTAAATGTCAAATTTAAAATTTCAAAATGTTATCTAAAATCCTATCTATCAATTTTTAAAATGTCTTCTAAATGTTGCCTAAATGTCAACAAGTGCCACATTTATTTTT
The DNA here is from genome assembly GCA_037075045.1 of Mulgravea parasiatica. NCBI lineage: Eukaryota > Metazoa > Arthropoda > Insecta > Diptera > Drosophilidae > Mulgravea > Mulgravea parasiatica. The sequence goes on from JBAMCR010000036.1 coordinate 77,903, forward strand.
ACTTTTTTCGCATATTTGCAAACTTGTTAAAATTTGTAAACAAAATATAAAAAAAAACTGCCGTTGATTGAGTGTGCCCATACCGTGAAAATCCCAATAACATGAATTTGGCCGTTTTTGGTATTTTTCACATTTGCTTACATTTTTCAACACACTAAATAATTTCTCTTTAGAAGAGTTTATGGTATTCGCTACTGGCCCCAGGCCTTGAGGCATCAATGAGTCAACCTCGTGTGTAGTTCCCCCCGTTGCCAATGATGAGTATTCTACATATTGTAGAATAGTTCGATGTAACTATGTTATCCTTATGTCTACCGTATGTCCTTGATGTGACTCACCTCGTCCGCTGCGTCCCACAAATCGCAGATCGTTGAACTTGGCCACCTGGTTCTTCATGACGGCGGTACAGTTGCGCAGCTCGGCGCAGTAGTTCTCGTCGTTTCCGGCGCGCACAGTGACCATGGTGCCGTCCATGATGTCGCCCAATGAGACGACTTTGAATGCCACCGGTAGCGTCTTGTTGGAGCGCCAATGGGGCGGCAGGACGGTGCATACGAAGAGGGGGCTGCTGGTTCTTATCAGTTCGCCAGGATGCTCCGTTAGGAAGTCGCCCAGCGTGCGTTCGGCCAATATGTCAGAGGTCATCTTCGTGTACGCCTCATTCAATAGCTGGGCGGGTGTTGGGGGCGTGTTCTGTTCGGTGCTGTTGTTGTTGCTGTTGCTGCTCGAATTGTTGTTGTTGTTGTTGTTGGAGCCATTTGTGTTGCTCGCGTTGTTGTTGTTGCTCGAGCTGTTGTTGTTGTTGTTGTTGCTTGTGCTGCTGTTATTGTTATTATTGTTGTTGTTGTTATTATTATTATTGGCATTAGATGCCGAAGAATTGCTAGTTGTGGTTGTCAAATGCATTTTGTTGCTGTTGTTGTTGTTGTTGTTGCTATTGCTGTTGTTGTTGTTGTTGTTAGCCTGATGTTGATGTTGATGTTGCTGCTGCAATGAGTTGAACTGGTTACTATATTGCTGTTGTTGCTGTTGCTGTTGCTGGTGTTGATGCTGGTGTTGTGTGTGTTGCAGTTGTTGATAATGATGTGCCTGATCCTGCGGCTCTTGCTCAAACTGCTCCAGATGTCCTTGAGCGTGAGCTTGCACTTTTTTTAAGCGCACAATTTTGTCTACTTTGGCAAAACGATTTCAAGCCAACAACACGCCTTCGATCAGCCTTCGCCAGCTAAAAGTATATACACAAACAATGGAATCAATACAATTAAAACTATCAAAAATTTTAGAATTATAGAATATAGAATTTATATAGAGTTATCTCAACACCTTAACCTTAAGATCATTGCGGGTTAATTTCTAAGAAGACTTTTTTTTTACTTAACAAGGACATGTTGCAAATCTTAAAAAGAATCATACTGACCACAACAACCTTAATTTCTAATAAATTCAAAGTGTTTCAAACTATTTTAAATATTCCCAGCGTTAAATGCGTTTCAAATTTAAATTTTTAGTGCTCGAAAATACCAAAATGTTTCCATCTTTAAAAACAATTTCAATTGAAAAAAAAGCAAAAATCATTTTTTGTAATATTTTTGGGTAATTAAGTTAATGTTTTTTTTTTTTAAATTAAATCTTTTTTGTTTTTAATTCCAAGTATGTATGTATATCATTCTGGTAATTCCAGAATGTGCCATTGCAGTAGACACATCTTGTTTAATTATCTTAATTAATATTTTCCAGCTAGTCATGAATTGGATTAGATTTTTTTTTTTTTTAATTTTTGCTCTGTTTTTTTAAATTATTTTATTTAATTGCTAATAAAACAATTAACCTACAGTATTGTTTATTGTGAATGCAAAGTGACTAACTAATTTCAAAGAGATATTAACTGAATTTGAATTTGCAGTTGAATAATATTCCTAATTGGATCTTTAAGGAATTGCAACAACTGGAAATGTTTTTAAAAAATTATGCTTAAAATTAACATTGTATCTGCGAAAGTATTTATTATAATATTTTTGTTTCTATTTTTATTCCTTTCGCACAATCGACTGAAGAAAGATGCAATTTTAAGTTAAATGTAAGTCTTCAAGTCTTCAAGTCTTCAAGTCTGCAAGTCTTCAAGTCTGCAAGTCAGCGCCATGGATAAGAGAGAGACACGTGAAGTTAATGTCTTTAAATCACAGTCAAACCACATTTTAGGTCGGGTTCAGTTCGGACACTCTGGATGGCTCTATGCTTGTCTGGATTGGTCCGGCCTCGAAGTGAGCAGCCCGGATGGCGTACATAAACACAAATCAATTGTCAACCACTCGACGCGATGGTGATGGCGTCCATGAGGACGTCATGTTCAACGTGGCGCATGGTGCATGGTGCATGGTGCATGGTGCATGGTACGTGGTGCATTCGTTTATCGTTGAACCTTCAGCGGAACGCAATTTGCGTTGCACTTTTCAATTTCCTGCAGTTCTCGGCAAAGGACATTGCATCAGGGACAGGAAACAAGCCGACAGGAACTCGCACAGGACATGCGGCTATCCATGTGGCATGCAACTATCCAAACGTAAATCTAGCACTCATCCATCAGCGCCCACACGCACTCCTCTGCGCTCCGAGGTTCTAACCATTCCCCCAAAATGATTGTGGACTCACGGGTGAGAATTTGTGGTTTGATACTTGCATATTTTGTCACTTGTCAACGCATGCTGCTCCGTCACCGTCACCGTCACCATCCCCGTCACCATCCCCGTCACCATCATCAAAATCATCCTCGTCAGTTAGTGCCAGTTTTTGCATGCCCCATGCCATAACATGGCCGTGCATCCAATCTCTATTTGAGGGAGATCCACTCGCATTGGAGAGCATGAGTCATACTGACCGCATCCGCTGACCTTGTCGGAGTTGGCGGAGTTGGCGGCGTTGTCATTGTTGTTGGTGATGTAACAACTCTAAAATTCCTAACTGCAGATTTCTTCATGTAAACCACGTACTCACACCTACATACAGTAACAGCAACAATAACAACAATAGCAGCAACAGCACCTCACCCCCCCCCCAGCCCAGTAAATACCACAAAACAGTTGTCCCATTGTCCAGTTTTTCTCCAATTTCCCAGCCTGCAGTTGACCGATAAAAATTACTTAAAAATGCCACAGCTCATGGGTTGACTTTTGGCCAACGAGCACAAAAAACGGCAATTGGATATGGGGATCGGGTCTGTTACGCGTCCAAATGAACAAAGGGAACAACGCGAAAGGAAATCGTGGCAAAAATTCAACGGAAGCCAAACGTGTCGGCGCGTGGGCAGCAAAGTACCAAAAAGAAACAACAGAAGCAACAAAAGCAACAGAAGCAACAACAACAACAACAAGAACAACAACATTGCACAGAAAGAAAAAACCAAAAAACAAAAAAAGAAAAACAGAATAAAAAATGAAAATGAAAATGAAATGCGGAGGCAGAAAATGGACAACTGGCTTTTCGGTAGCGTCATTTAACCATCCGCCCACCGCCCATCGCCCACCGCCCAAATGCCAAAAAGACCAAAGGCAGCTGTATGTATGCATCTGTGTGTGTGTGTGTGTGTGTGTGTGTATGTATGTCGAGCAGCAATCTCTATCCGACGTGAAGCATTTAGCATTTGGCCTTTATTGCAAACTTACTTTATGGAGGTTATTAAAGAGTTAACCGAGGGTAACATTCCGTCGGCCAACAGCTAAGCCTTATTTTGGGTGTGTATGTGTGATAACCTGGTCAACAGCAGGCACAACTGTACCTAACTGTACCACCATGAACTGATGCTGGCACTGCTCCCCTCGTCGTTTGTTTCTTGTATCTGAGTCTATTAACCAGTTAGCCACATTTTAATCTTGAAATAAGAATAAAAATTTATCAAAATAAAACAACAACAATAATAACGTGAAAGTACCGCAATTCGGAAATACGTTATCTTGAGATATTTTATCATTGATATTATTTATTATTGGTTGCGATCAGGTTGATCGTTTTTGTTATCTTCAGATATTTTATTTAAAATTATTTAATTACTGATAAATCATAAGAATAATGTTTTTTTTTTGCTTCCTTTGTTTGGCTGGTTGGCTATTGGATTATTCAAGCCATGTTAAAGGCCACACGATAGAACATTGGCAGCTGAAACTGGTCGGAAAAAGGCGTCATAATCCGCGCTTGCCGTCCCCATCGACTTGGATGAAGGGGGGAATTTGGGGCAATTTTTGAATACTGGGCAACGGATCACACGCGGTTTTGTCACTCTGTTGTTATTGTTTTTATTGCAGTTGCCCATTTTTTTTTTTTTAAGACTGACACTTTTTTTCCTTCTTCTCCGCATTTTAATTTTTTTTTTTTTTTGTTTTTTTGGGACAACTTTACGGTTTGGGGCCAAATCAAAATTCATCGTTTCGCTAAGAGGCGACAACGATACTGGTTCAATCGCACGTTGATATCAATGGCTAGCAGACACACACATACATACACACACATACACTACACATGCACATAATGATGGTTTTCGCGCAAGTTTAGTCCTTTGATGGCCCCATACACATGTACAACATGTAAATTGTTTCAATTTGCGGCATTTGCCGTAAAGCTGCGCAATTTCCAACATGCCATGGATACTCCGAGTGTGTGCGTGAGTGTGTGTATGTGTGTGTGTGTGTGTGCGTGTGTGTGTGTGTATGTTTCTGTGTGAATTGTTTGGCCAATGTAGCTGTTTTTTTTTTGGTTTTTGTTTTTTTGCTTTCGTCTTTTTTGTCATACTAGTTGGCGTGTCCTTGTCCAGCTGTTGTCCTCCCAAAGAGTGCTCGAATGCCGCCAATCCGTATCTGAACCCAAAATACTAAACTTTTTATATGTAATGTCTATGTGTATGTATTACGTATATACCTATATTTATGACCACATCCATAAATACATATATCTGTACATACATATGCACATGTCTGTGTGTGCGTGTCGCCGATGTCTCATCTGAAATAGCTACCGATGCTGCTACTTTGATGTAGTTAAATTTTAATTGGACTTTCGGCTTTATTCCCCGTCTGTGGAATTTCAGTTATGCGCATATACATATACACATACACATATACACATATACACATACATATGTGTATATAAACACATATGGTATTATCGGCACGGAATCTTCAATAAAATTGGACAATCACTTATGTTATTTTCCCAAGAAATGAAAAAAGAAAATGCCAAATTTTACTCGACAATAGCGTGGAAAGAGGCAGGGAAATCGTTTTTATTTGCAGATGATTCCTTCAAAGATGGAGACATAACATAAGTGAGAAGAAAGAGTTACTTTGAATTTAGCCGAGGAGCAAACCCTGCTTCTCTTCTACTACGGTATGTGGTGAATATATTTCCTCATCGAAGTCGGGCTCCACGTAAAGGTCCTCAAACGTGATCTTATAGCAACGTCCAGTCAGCACATCATCCATTGCATAGGACGAGGTCAA
>JBAMCR010000037.1:0-42500 GCA_037075045.1 Mulgravea parasiatica
AATAAATCCATTTTTCATCACCCGTTACTATTCGATGCAGAAATGACTTCCTTTCATACCTTTGAAGCAGCATTTCACTGACGATTTTTCGATTTTCCAATTGCCTGTCATTCAATGTGTGTGGCACCCATCTTCCTATCTTTTGGATCTTTCCCATCGCTTGTAATCGTTCACAAATTGCTACTCGGCTCACATTCAACTTTTCTGCCAATTGTTTTTGAGTTTGTGTTGGGTCTTCATCCAATAACTCCTGCAATTCCGCATCTTCAAACGTTTTCGGCCTACCAGGACGTTCTTTGTCTTGAACGTTGAAATCACCACATTTGAATTGTCGAAACCACGTTTCACATGTTCTTATGGTTGGAGCATGCTCACCGTAAGTCTCTACCAGCAAACGATGACTTTCAGCGGCTTTTTTCTTTTGATGGAACAAGAAAAGTAATGCGTTCCGCAAATGCACGTTTTCAGGCACAAAACTCGACATTTTCAAAAAATTATAAATCTATAACGCTGTTATTTTGGCGGAACGTAACTTGTGTAGTTTTGAAGTTGAATGTCAGTAGAATAAAATTACATATGTGTTAAATCATAACATTGCGTACTTATGGCTAACGACATCTGTTACTAAAACCGGAAAGGAATTACCGACACACCTGGTAAAATGTAAAATGAAAAATGAAAAGAAGAAAAATAAGATAAATGCAAACAGTTTTCTTGGTCCCGTGTATTAAATATTTTCCGTATGCCGATTGGAATTAATTAAGAAAGATCGATAAATGAATTGCCTGGAAATAATATTATAAATAATTAAATTTAAATAAGCTGCAACTATTAGAATGTGTTAGGTGTATGTCCTTGTGCCACATCTCTTTGCTTTTATCTAATGAATGCATTCATTTTGTGATTGTATTTGATGACAATTTCAGTTCAATGCAGCTGATACAATTTGATAATAATCAATGTGCCACAAATGTTGCTACTGTTCCCTGCTGCTTTGTTTGTGCAACACATTAAATATATTTTCCATGTAACATTTATTTATGCATTTTTGTCATTCAGATGTGAGCTCATTCCACTTTTAAAAAATATTAAAAAAATTTTTAAAACACACACAGCAAGATATTAAGACACCCGCGGCAGAATTTAATATCATTTGCTACTCAAATATTTTCATTTTAAATCAAAAACTGTTCAATATCTATTGAAAAAGTTAATTATTTACAAAACAATAATAAATACCATACACAGAGATATAAACAAAAATGTAAACGCATTAAATGAAAGACTTTTGCATAAACAAACTACAATAAATATTTCTTATAAAATCTGAAATGGATTTTAATGCATATTTCAAATATTTGAAAATTCAGATAAACAATAAACAATTATATGTAGAATTTATAAAAATTATAAAAAGATTTTAGCCTAATCAAACTAAATTAAATCTCGTCTAACTATATATAGTACATATTTTTATATTATTAAAAGCATGTCCTGTGGAATTGTATTATTTATTGTTCGCCACAGGAGTTTATATTACAAATAATATATTATATTTGTATATATATACATACATGCATACATACACATGTATGTACAACATAAATGGGATTATAATCCAATGGACAAACAAACAGATTTGTGCTTTTGTTTTTGTTTGGACTCTAGTCTGTGGATATTTTGCCTTAAGCGCTATGTTAAGAACATAAACCACTTATACATGCACACAAACACAAACACACACACACACACACACACATACCCAACACACGCAAAGGCACACACACGCAGAGTTTGCTGAGCAGCGTGCCAAAATTTTGACAAATTTAATATTACAATTAATTTGATTTGGTTTAAGCCTTGATTTTGCCAAGCTAATTCGTAACTTCATTTATTGGCAATGCTGCCACAGCGTTCATTGAGGTGCCACGTCAATGTCTCTATGATCCACATGATGCACATGCATACACATACATACATATACATGTATGTTTTACTCGTAAATAAATAGAATATAATATCTGTATTTGTGTATCGACATTTACAATCACAAAATGAAACTTGAATTTGAATTTATTTCTCATATTACAATTTTAATTGGCCACAAAAAAAAAATACAAAACAATTTTAATAAAAAAAAATAAGAAAAAAACATCACACATAAATAACAATAATAAAAGAAATGGCATTTAAAAAATTGATGGCAATAAAAAATGTATAAATATTTCCCACGTCTCACATGACTTTTGGCTATTTTGATATTTGCTATATTTGAGTTAAAATAATAATAAAAAACAGTTACAAAAAAAGGAACAGTTAAAGAAAAAAAATAAAAAATAAAATTAAAAGAAGAAATTTGGCAATTGCATTTACGATTTGCTCCATTTGTTCAATTAGCATGCAATATTCGTGTTTTATTTATTTAACTTTGTTGTTTGTTGAGCTTTGCAAACATTTCAGAATTTTTCAATATATTTAATCAATTCTATTTTCTATTGCAGTTGCTTTGGCCATTTCCATTTCAATTCTTATTTATTTATTTTATCAATGTATTTTTTTTAATTTTTTTTTTCATTGTGTTATAATAAATTTTATGAGCATGTAAAAGTTTTGAGTCAACGCTTCGCTGAGTTTTGCTTTGCATTGAAAAAGTTTGGCATTTGTTTAATTGGAATTTTCGCATACAGGTACATGTGTGAGATGTATATGGTGTATGTGTGGTGTATGAGGTTTTTGCTAATATATATAATAGGATTTTCTTTGTGTGTGTGTGTGTGTGTGTGTGTGTGTGTGTGTGTGCGTTTTTGTATTAGTCTCATGGCATTTGTAAATTAACTTGGCTTAAAGTTTTTACTCCATCTAATGGTAAGCCAATTGTAAGCAACACTTCAGTTGCATGCAATCAACACACACACACACACACACACACACACACACATACACAGACATGCGTGTTGCGGCTTATTGAACATGCTTCCTAATTTGACGTTTCAATTATTGGCTTCACCATGCTCGTACAAACAAATTGCAGCTTCTTCAATTCCTCAACAGAAACCTTTTGACGAGTGTTAAGCAAATGTTGAACATTTTGGTAAACAAAAAATCAAACAATTCGATTTGTCTCCATTTGATTGGATTACATTTTATTTGGCTACATACCATACCGTATATTGTATTATATGTATTATATGTATATTGGTATTGCAAATAAAAGTTTCAATTTGTTGCTTAATATCATCCATGTATACATCAAATACCTACAATAACAAATGCACATACCATATACCTTACAAATGTATGTATGTATGTATACGATATCATGTGAAATTCAACAAATTTCTTAAATTATTAAATTGTTTCTTATGGTATTTGCCAGTGATTGACACCAGTGTTAAATGCTTGATGAATAATGTGAGATTTTATTTGGAGTATTTGTGAATAGTATGAATATTAATTGTGAGTATAAAGTGTGCATCCATTGTCCTTCAATTGCAAAGTTGATTCATAAATTTGATTTGATAAGAAAATAGTTAATAACAAATACAAGGAGCGGTGAGTATATTCGAGAATTCACTTTTTAACATCAAAATAAGTACAAATATTAGTGTGAATGTCCTTTTGAATACTATTATTCAGTTAACCTAAACTAAAGTAAACTAAGCAAATAATTTTAATTTGTTATATAGCAGACTGATAATATTGATTCTAAAAACAAATGAAATACTCAGCAGAACAAATAATGAATGAAGAAATGAATATTTTGTGGGCTAATCGATCGATTGGCAAACTGATTGACTATGTGATTGAGATAATGGAGCATTGAGTGTCAGCACTCATTTCAGATGATACATCGAGTATTAACTATTCAGTACATACAATATGAATGTATCTATGTGGGATATATGGTACATATATGGTATGTCTGCTCATGCATCGTGTATTTCAATTCGCATTAAGCTAAAGCCTTTCACATTTCACATTTCAAATTTCACAATCCGTATTTCATTTTTCATTTTTCATTTTTCACTTTTCACTTTTCACTTTGCTCATCTCATGAAACGGCGCACCGTCGCGTGGCATGCACCATTGAGAGTTGCTTTAACTGGAACCTGATGCTACCAAATATCCCAATAACGAATAACGAATACCCAATACTCAATACTCAATACTCAATACTCAATACCCAATGCATACTAACCTATACACATTCAATTCACTAGCCACTTCCCGGCTGATGGGGCTTCTTGTTGTATTATTTTTATGACCATGGCTGTTTCTTTGCGAATTGCATTTCAGCTTGATTTATTTTATTTCATTTCATTTGGCCCAGTGCAGTGAGCGTCCAGGCCAACTGAAATTGATGTGAACGAAGAAATACGGTTAGCTACATAAGTTGGTTATTACTTGCTGCTTAAGCCAATGCCCCATGAAGATGCAACATATACACACACACACACACACACATACACACACTCTGCATCACTGTGGCCCATTGGAATCTCTGTGCGAATTCGTTGGCGTTCTGTTCAGTTTCAAATAAAATATTACACTCCCCAAATGCATGACAGGCCAGTCCAGATCCAGATCCAAATCCAGCTACAGCCACAGCCTCAGCTCCAGGTCTAGGATCCAGATTCATGGCAATGCCCACGCTGCAACTATGCCGATCCAAGATGTGGCTGGTCGGGGACAGTTGCGGAGGAGCGCATGTATTAGATAAGCCAAGCCAAGCAGAAATGGCCAAGATGAAGACCCATTTCATCTACGAGTCTCCACGCGGATGAGCTGCGTCTGGCGGAAATGGCAGTTTTTCCATTACGCTGCCATGCGTCACCTCGAGGCTGTTGCAAGTGTCCAACACTTGGCCACCGTCTCCTTCGCCATCACTTTCCCGTCCTCCGCCACCTCCAGCTTCAGCTCCCTCTGCCCCCTTCGTCCTGTGCTCAACCTTCGCGTATTACTTAATTTATATGAAATATGAAACACTCTCATGAAACATGAAACATGAGGCAACAACAAGGCAAGCCAGAAGAAATGTTCTCTTAATGGGAAGTGTGCTCCTATTATATACCTCACACATACATACATACCATATACGTGTATGTACATGACTTTTAAATACCGTATTAAACAGTTTCGATAACAAAAATTAAAAAATTTTTCAATTTACATATCAAATTGAAATTGAACAAGATTTTTTATTTTGGATGTAAACCACGTAGGAGCATAAAAGTTTTATTGTTTCTCTATACCCGATTTCATGAAATTACAGGGTATAACTAAACGTATACGAGCAGTGCAAGTGCAGCCATCAAATTTAGCTAAAACGCATTTGTCAGATGACGTTCTGACAACGAAATTGCTAAAATAATAAAACTATCAAATATATATACATATACATATACATGTGTGCGTGTGTCTGTGTGTGTGTGTGTAAGCATATGTTTCGCGTGGCTTTTAAGCTGTTTATCTTTAAGTTCGTCGCAACACTGAGAATACTTGTGGCACAAGTGGCACTGCCACAATGGCTTGCCCCGTAACGCCAGTTGCCAAATATCAGGCAAGTATGTATGTATGTATATACACATGTATGAGTGCACATACCATACATATCTGTGCTGGCAGGGTAAATATGCATTGCGGTTGTTACCAAATTGGATGCAGTTATGGCCAAGGCAATATGTATCTGCAGGGCAATGCCAACAAAGAGGTGTATACAACGACGACGCCACGGTTCAACTTAAGTTAGAAATGTATCTTGTATCTTGTCTCTTGTCCCTTGTCCTGTGTCATGGAATAACTTAAATTCAGCTAAATTATTATCATTGAAAATACAAATTAAGTTAAAGCAACAAATTGCCATTTAATTAGAATGTTTGCGGTTTGACTTTATTTGCTTTGTGAAATGAAACGTAACAATTATTGTTGCATTTCATATTTAATTTTGTAATTAATTTATTTATCAAGCCAACTGATATTTTGTTAAATTAAATATATAAATATTCATCTCTGACAGTATAAGTATCAAATTTCAAAATTTAATTTTTGAATACAAAATAAGTTTGCTAATTCGTTGATTTAAATATTTTAATGTTGATTAAATATTTATTATTTATAATATATATTTTAGTTACATTCATACATACACATATACATACATACACACATGTATGTGTAAAATATATCTTACACAAATATATTTTTATTATCGTAATAGGTTAAAAATTCAAAAGTTAAGAGCAAACGAACAGTTCACACGTTTTGCTTGCGTCGCCAGCTAACGTTGCAAATGTGTCTTGTTAATCTTTGGGGCAAGGCTAAAAACAACAACAACAACAACAGCAACAGCAACAGCAACAACAACAACAACAGCAACAGCAACAAAAGCAACAAATGTTAGCTGCAAATATTTTGGCAGTTGGAATACGGTTGCATTTGGCACAGTCTCTGCCAAAATTGCGTGCACGAGTGCACGAGTGCATAGTGCATAGTGGAGAACACTTTTATCTATAAGTGTATATGGTACATGTTCAAAATCTAAGAAGTAATGCTTGAAGATTTCTCCCTGTGGAAATCGCATCAAGTCCAAAGACATAAAAAAGCAAAGCACTCGCAGCGTAAAACAAAAAGAACTGAAAAACCTAAAAGAGTAAAAAAATAAAGAAAACGAAAACAAAAACGAAAAGGAAACGAAAAGAAGACATGGAAATGAAAAGCTAGAAAAATAAATATATATATATACATATATATATATATATATATGGTAGAGGCGCACACTAGGATCCTATGTATCCTAACTAAAGGAGGCCACAAGCCAAGAGGCAGACATACGGTATGCTGCATGCAACGGAATTGTGGCATATGGAAATGTATATACATATATATATATAAATATACATATGTATATATACAAGTATGGTATATATGTATATGTATTTTATTATACGAGTATGTGCAAATATTTTGCCCTTTATCTATGCTATTCATTCGATTTTGCTTTTCCTTGTACTTCTCTTTTGTTTCAATACCCTTACAGAGAGTACATTAGTTTTTTCTTATGCACCAATCAATTAAATATATATATGTATTTTTTGATTCATGTTTATTTCCCTACATATTATTATATATATTATAGATCTATGTCTTTTATCAATATATTATTCAAATTTTTTAATCTTGTATTTCTTTATGTCAAGATTTTAAAAATATTGCAAGTGTATGTGCGATTCGATATACAGTAGGTTTTCTTGTTAATAACTTTTTGGCTTTACAGAAGTTTTCATTTTTTTTTTTTGTATATATAATATTATTTTTTGTTGTTGTGTATTTATTCGCTTGGCTTTTCCCATCATTTAGTGGCACATTAAAGTAGCCGGCGATGGCGTTGCCGCAAAGCAATTTCCCTTTGCGGCTAAATCCAAAAAGATATTGTGGCTTTCAGTGAAGGGAACATACCCTGTCCCCTGCCCCCTGCCTCCTGCCTCCTGCCCCTTCCCACAGAGTGGCGACCCCATTGCCAACAAGGCGGCGGCGGTGGCGGCTTATCCATTGAGCATCGATCGAACTGCCAAATGATTTCATCAAATCCGCTGACGTTGAATTGATTTGATTTGATGTGCGCTTTGTGTAAATTTATTTGATGCAGTTTCATAAATGCGACCGGCAATAAAATACAAGAAGAAAAACGAAAAAAAAACAAAAAACAACAATAACAAGAACAAGAACGAACACGAGCACGAACAAGAGCAAGAGCAAGAGCAAGAAGAACATAAACATGAAGACGTACGTGGAAGCAAAAGTGCGAGAGTTTTGATTTCTCGCACGGTTTTCCCATTATGCGATAGCATAATTTCCCACATCCCGGAAAACTGCTGTTCGCTAACATACATAGTTCCCCGAAGTTTATCGAAAAAGAAAAAGCAAGAATCAAAAAAAAAAAAAAAAAAAAGGAAAAACAACAACGACAGCTCTATCCATTTGCGAAAGTACATGTAAAGACGTTTTAATTGAGTTAGCTCGACAATGAGATACCCTATGTGTCACAAGTTGGTACACAATTTGTTATTAAAACACACATACAATTACAATTCTCAAACCGTAAGGAGTGTAAGTACACATTTCTAACAGTATATTTGCTAACAACTGTTACATGCAATCGGACGTATTTATGATACCCGTTTTGACCAATTTATAGGGTGATTTGTACGGTATAAAAAGGTGAGCACGCACACAGCATCAACTGTTAATGCTCACACAAAGACATACATACACTCAAACACACATCCATATACACACGCACACGCATACACATACACATACACACACATGCACACACACATACATTGGAATCTTTGCCAAACACTCGAGGCTATAATCAGATTGCCACCTCTGCATACGCTGGCTCCAGCTTCTGCTCCGACTTCAGCTTCAGCTTCAGCTCCAGCTCTTGTTTCCTTTAACACACCCCTTTCCCCTCCTCTCTTCACCGACACACACAATTTTGGGGCACAGTTGGGTGCCAGTGGGTTACCTATTGAACCGTTCGACGTGCACAGTCAGCGGCTGTTTTATAATTTGGCTAGATGTGTCACGACCTTTTCAAAGAGATTGTCGCGGCGGTTACGGCAAGTGGGGAACAGCGGATAGTTTGGATGGTGGGAGAGGGGAGAGGGGGTGGTGTGGTGATTGGGAATGTTCTGGGGTCCACAGTCATCAATAAAAAGCATGCAGCAAATGCTATGCTTTATGCTGAGCAAGTTTTGCAGCAAATTATTGTCATTATTTAATAATACATTAACACCGCATTGCCAATTGATGGGCATACTTTTTGCACGGACTGTTGATTGCCATTTAATTGTTGGCCAATGCCGATGGGCGTGGCACAATGCCAAGCAGTCGCATCACAATCAAAATCACGCAGTGCGCGTATTTACACAACGCACTGTTTAAGCTGAAAGAGCTTCAATTAAAATATCCCAAAGTCCGTATTACGGCTATTATTTATAAATTTATCACAGCATATGCCAGGCATAAATACCGCCAATAAGCGAATACCGAATTTTAAATACACTACGTATGGTACATAAACATGTCACACAGACTTTGCAGAAAATTCTTTGTGAATTCATTAAACAAATCCAAAATGAATTATCAAAAAATAAAATTACTTTGTTTGTTTGAAATAATTTTAATAAATATTTCCGATTTAAATAAAAACTTTAAACATATTGTAGTAAAACTTAATAAATAAATAAAAATAAAATAAATACTTTACAATATACAATATTATATTTTAACATACATTTAATATTAAAAAAATAAGTTGATGTGCAAACGTATTTATCGCATTTGACTAGTTATTCAGCTATTTGCTTGTAACTGCTGTCATTAATATTAATGCTTTGTGGAATGCATTGGAATTCCTGGTTCCCTGGCGATTTCAAAACTGTACATACACACACACACACACACACACACAGACACACACACTGACACCTATATGTGTGTATATGTGCACGTATGTGGGATAAAGAAACATTACAATTTTTACTCGATGGCAACAAAAAGATTACAAAGCGAATATGCAACATGGCAAACTTCAAACTTGGCCAACTAAGAGATACCATATAATGGCAATAAATTTAACATACACACACACACACTCATAAACATACACATACAAACACACATATTTACAGGATATTTTCATGTTCAACCTTTTGATTGCATTAAAAAAATTAGAAATAAAGTTTGCATTTTCTTTTTGTGTTTACAATTTAAGCCAAGAAGTTCATGCGTTTGTGTGTGTGTGTCTGTGTGTGTGTGTGTGTATGAGTAGTTTTAATTTTAGCTAATTACTGATGTAGTTAATAAATTAATCAAATTTGCAATGAGCATTACATTCATCAACTCATTAACTCATTCAGATGCTGTTGATCGCAAGTGCAACATGCCACAAAGTTCGTTTATTGAAATTGCAGCATGCACAGCTGGTGGCAGCTGCGTCAAGTGGATGCATCTGAAATGGAGCGGCTGGCTTGAGGGGGAAAGGAGTGAGAAGGGGGGGGGGGGGGCATGACTGCAAATGCAGCACATTGGTAAAAAAAAAAGAAAAATACACACAGAACACACACAAAATACCGCGTTGAATGGAAATGGGAATCTTGTCGCCTTGTCTCATGCAACACGAGAACAATGTCGATAAGAACGTCGCAAGCTATATACGAATGGCTGACTGGAATTTAATAGATACGAAGCAACATTGACATCGCGTACAGCTCCTGCTCCTGCTGCTCCTGCTGCCAGTCTGGTAATTTAAATAGTGTATGTGACATTTGGAGATGTAAAACAGACTTTGACTTGAAGCGGACACACAAGCTAACACAACACACATATATATATATACATACATGCACACATACATGCACACATACTCTTGGATGTGTGTGCGATGACGCCACAAAGTCAATTGGTAAAGTATGTTCAAAAACTTGGCCAAATTCCTAATGAAATTTGTTAGCTAAAATTGGCCAAAAAGGTGTTTTGTATCTGCAACTGTTTTTCTTGTGATTTTTGTTTCTGATATCTTTAGCATGCTTATTCTTATTCTCTCTCTCTCTCTCTCTCTTACACATACACTCTCTTTGCTTCTTTCTTTTTGTAGCTATCTCTGTCTCTTTTGGCTTAAGTCAAATAGAAAACAACAAGAAAAACACAATTCCAAATGGAGAGGAGACTGTTTAATCAAGCGGTCTGCCGCCATCTGCGCAGCTGGTTGCGCTCTCTATAAATAGTCACAGCAACGCCCAGATACGCCACCCGCAACACTCACACATTGACACACACACACACACACACACACATACACACACAAACACGTACACACATACACTTAATTAACTTGCTGTGAAGCAGATGTAGTATAACATTTTGGCCATGTTTAAGCTGTTTTTCGTTTTTGTTTTCTGTTTTCTGTTTTTGTTTTCTCTTTTATTTTTTTTGTTTTGTGTTTTTTTTGTTTTTGTTTTTGTTTTTGTTTTCTATTTTTTTGTTTTGGCGACTGCCACAATGATATTCAATTTTAGCTTTTGGTTCTGGCTTTCATCGATGCCAGTCGTCAATTTAGCAAAAGTCAAAGTCAAATTGAGTCACTTTCAGCTCTAGCTCTTTCTCTTGCTCTTGCCTCCGCTTATCCTCTTTGTCCTACATCCTGTGCGGTTTGCTTCTCTCATTCTCGGTGTGCAGATATTTTTAAGCTGCCTCAGCAAGTAATGCCTCCAGGGAGCATCACTGGGGCGGCTGACGATGCCAATGCCATGCCAATAAAATGCTTTGCCAGCCATGCGGGCAGCTTGTTGAGTGTCAAGAGCTAAACGCACTGTCCACAGTCCACAGTCCACAGCCCACAGCCCACAGCCCTAGACTGAGACCCAAATATAACAAGGAAGACCTAGATCGAGCGAGGAGTCCAAGGTAACTTGAAGTCAAGTAAGCAAGCAGGCCATCCAGGCATTCGGGACATCAAGCAAGTTGTATTGAAATCGACAGCTAATGAAATGTTGCCCCAGATAGCAAACACGCATTTCTACCATCATCATCATCATCATTATCATCATCATCATCATCGTCACCAGCTCCAATGCCAGCACCAGCACCAGCACCAACATCAACGTCAACTGCGGACTCTACTGGACAGTCGGCCAAAGAGATTTTTGATTTCAAAAGTAAACTAAAGCCATGAGCCAAGAGTTTGTCTCCGCACTTTTTGGCTCCTTATGCTGACTGCCATAAATTGTAATTACAATCTACAAACCATTTTACCAATACCATTGCAGAAGAGAATAAAATTGGAGCAGATGCTGCTATCTTTACATGCATCGCTAGTCACGTGGCGTATACGTAATGTTGACCTCTTACAGACATATTTAAGCCACGTTTATTTGAGTCGCATCTATTCGGTCATCAGCAATAAGCTTCAAATTCATGCTGTTCGCTCCACTCACAGTCGTATAAGTGATATTGGGTGTGTTACATGTGATGAATATTACGTATACGTAATGTGCATTAGAAATAAGGCACTTTTGCGCCCGTCCAAGCAGCCATCTAACTGATATGCGATGCCATTAAACTAAAATAATGCGCTCTAAACTTCTTTTACGTTGCCCATCAAATATTAAGTTCAATGTCATTTTTTTATCATTATTCTTTTTGTTTTTTCGTTAGTCAAATTAATTTTTTATATCCGCAAACAGCTTGATTAATTTTTTCCCTGCTCATTTTAGTCGTTTGGTTTCATTTTTTATATTAAAGCGGAATATTCAATGTAATGATAATTAAAATTAAGCTGCTTATGGATGAAAAAGGTACTATGGTACATGCTATATATATACTCGTATATATACACGTTTATATATATATTATAAATACATCTTATTTATAAATAAAAAGTGATTTTATTGCCAAGTTTAATTTGAAAAATTACAAATAGAAATAAAAGTATTACTTTTGCGTAAAACTCCTAGTTTACTTCCATGTTGAGAAATAAAAAATAAAAGAAATGGGTTATGAATAAATATATGCACCTAATACATAGTACTTATGATTGTAATTAAAAGATTATAAATTTAATTTTTGATTGCACTTTTAATTTAAAAGTGAATATTCAAATCAAAAAGAACCAGTTTCTTATACAAAACACAGATTCTTTTCAAAGTTTGGCAAAGATAAATCTGTTTGTTGTTGTGTGTATTATGGTGAACTATTTGCAGGAGTATGTATATATATATAAGTATGCATGTGTATATATTATATAATTATATATTATATTTGAATAGAATGCAAGCAAAACTATTTGAGTTCTGTAAAGAAGAATCTGGCCACAACTGTTGAGGATTTGCACAATTCAAATGGATATAGAGCTGATGGCTATGTTGATGCCCAAGAAGTTTGTGCAAGGTCTGTGTAATGTTTGTAATTAAAACTCATTTTAATATTGCTAATTTCTAATTTTTGCCATTTTTTTTTTTAAATAACAAAAGGCAACCCACAAAAATCATAGCATACTTTCAAGCGCTCATTACATTACGTTTTATGTGCATGGGAAAAGTGCAGAGTGAGCAGTTGAAAGGAGCAGCTCTAGACAGGGATAGCAAGACAAGCACACAAACAAAGTCATATACACACACACACACACACAGATACACATACATGCATATACACACACACATACACACACGAAAGATTTAACAGCCCCAAATGCAGAGCAATTGGGGGGAAAGCAAACTTTCATTTTTGGTTACATTTTGCATATCTAATCAACTGCAATAACTAAACAGTTTAAATACCCTTACCGTGGGTATTATCACTTTAATCAGACATCGTAATATACTATAATACTATTATAATAAAAGTAGTTAAATTTATCATTTTATCAAAATGAGTTTTGTCTTGTTTTGATTTTGTTTTTGTTTATTATTCGAGTAAACTTAAAATATTTTTACTAAGATTAGACAATTGAAGTGTATTAATATCTTCGGTACGAGCTAAGTATGATTTTATCCCTATAAAAAGTATATAAAATGTTCTTGATATTTGTGTGTACGTGTGTGTTATGTTTATGGGTGCATATGAATGCATTTCGAGGTATTCCATTTAAATATAATTAATTAGAATATGAATGTACTTTTATTCTATACATACATATTTAAGGAATTCTGTTTACATATTTATGATTTCATTATTATTATTTAATTAATTATTTTTTTTTGTTTTTGTCTTTTTGTGGAGTTTATTTAATTTATATAGTGTATCACAGAATGCAGGAGGGTGAGCTGGACCGTGGATAGAGGCTGGTGGGGGGGTTTGGTTTTGGCCAAGGAAAGTTGTACAACAAGCGAGCAGGGCAAGCGCAATAAGTTTTGAGAGTGTCGTCAGGGATTGGCAGAGTGTTAGCCAGGCAAATACAATAGATTACAACGCGAGGGTGAGATTGAGTGAGAGTGAGAGTGAGGCCGTGAGTATGAATATGAGTATGAGAATGGAAATGAGCGTGACAATGGCAAAAGGCAGAGGCAGTGGCTTACATTTGTACAGGGTATTCGGTGTGGGGGGCTGTGGGCAGGGGGTTACGCGCACATACGACTATTGCCTAAGCCTACTTAAGTAAATAAATATAGATAGATGGAAACATTTGGGTGTTAGAATACTTACGCGTATTATCTTCTGATCACGTATTATCTTGCGCACACAGTTGACAATAAACGTTATAAACATACAGCCAAGGATCAGGCCAAATACGGTGACTATAATGGTCAGATGTTCATTTTGATCCAATTCCGTTTTCTGAACAAAAAAAAAGAGAAAAAATAAATCGGAAATAAATATTGTATTATTAAATATATTAAAATGTTTGAAAATTGCAGATATGATATTCATAATTATTTTGAAAATCATAATTTATTAAAATTGTCTCCTCAAATCTACCAATCTACCAATTTGATTTAAATCCAGTGATTAATAATTATAATGAAATTAAGTTTATAAATGCAATTTAAACAAATTATGCACAAAATATTAAGCATGTGGATTTGGTTGCGTTGGTTTCGTTGGCCAGGACGATAAGCTTCCTATTTACAAAGTCCAACCACACATACAAAACACAAACATATATACACATATACATACAATATGCATATGTATGTATGTATGTATGTGTATGTATTGGACATGTATGCAATATTTGTTGGTAAAGCGGTCATGTCATAAATGGACAACTTGTAAAATTGGATTGCAGAATTTGTAGAAATTTGTAGAAATTTGTAAACTAAACTCGATGCACACAATTAACTAATAATTTGGCGCAAATTATAATGCGAGCTAATTAAATGAGCACAACTTGTTTGCACACGAATTGTCGATGATTAGTGCCATTGATGGACCCATTAGCGGAGTTGGGGTTGGGAGGGGTTGAGTGTATCTAAAAGTATTTGGGTTTTTATTGATAATGCAATCAAAACATTATAAATTTATAAATAAGTCAGAAGCATTCAATCGCAATGAATGATAAGTGAGTATTTGGAAATAATTCATTAATTATCGAGTGCTCTTTGTTTTAATGAATTGGGTAAAATGTATTCACCTTCACAGTGTTATTAGCAAATGAGAATATCAAGCAAAGTTTCATTGCCAAACAATTGAAAGTACTCGAAATAAATCTAAAGGAAAATTCTAAATCGTATTTGCAAATGTAATAAATATTGCCATAGTTTTTGAGGTATTTGCCAATGGTTTTGAAAGTTTAGCAATTAGCTCAAATTTAATGGCTTGAAAACACAATTGTTGATTGTTTATTGTGACTTGTTTGGCTTATGAAATATTTAGAAATTTCAACTAACTATTTGCGGTTTATCCAAGTGTTATAGAGTGGAAGAGTGAAACAATTCAAATTGAGTTTGACAAATATAAATGGTGCAACACAAAAGATGTTGGTAAAATGCAAGATAATGGAAAGAATTTATTTTTAAAGATGATTTCTAATGTTGCGTATACCCTTGCTACCCATTTTTGCTGTGGGTATAGGGTATCAAACATTCCATATATGGTAAATAGTAGTATAAATTAACAGAAATTAGCAGGCAAAACACGAATGTAATTCAAACCAAAAAGTTCGGCAACAAAATTTATTTATTTTTCCTTTGACTGCGAATGAGTTTGTGAATGAATGCATAAATGAATGATTGAATGATGTTGCCACCATTTGGGGAATCCCTATAATAATATTGTAGTTGTAGTCGTAAACGCGTGCGATACATTCGCTTGCCATTAATTAGATGCATGAAATAAATATTTAAAATGCCAAAGTGTGTGTGTGTTTGGGTATATATATATATATATATATATGTATATATATGTGTGTGTGTGTGTAACACTTACCGGGCATTTTTCCTCGTCCCATCGAAATTTGCAATTGTCTCGTTGGTTGCATTTCAAATCGGCAGCTATGCAAGTCGCGTCCTCGCAATCGAATTCATCGGGCAGAACGCATCCTGTGCGATAGACAAAGGCCTATGCTTAAAACTAGCTTTAAATTGTCACGAATTGTCAGCGTATCAGAGAATGCTCGACTATCAGATACCACGCCAATACAATTCAAATTATCAACAAGTACTCGTATGTCTATAAATACAGTTGCAGTCCGGTTTCTCGTTTTTGTTTTGACTTTTGTTTTTTTTTTATAATGATTGAATACAGGGTATTCAATACGTGTGCGTATAATACTGTTATAGAACAATTTGTGGCAAGAGCATGGATGGTGGAATGAGGGAGGGAGGGGCGTTTGTACGAGAATTGCTAGAAAAAAGAGTAGCAATCAAAAGCAGCAGGAGCCACAGAACAAACAACAAAATACACGTAATCTCAAACATAAATCGTCCTCGAGCCACAATAATTGCAATGCCTTGACAGTGGCTGCGAAAAGTACAACCACAGTGCTCAGTCTTAGAGCACAGTCTCAGCTGGATGTTATTGGATTGATGGCTTGGTCGCTGGATTGGTAGAATGGTGGTGCGCAACTGAGCGCAAAAGGCGCAGAGGCGCAGTGAAGTTAACAATGCCAGGCACAAAGGACAATCGTTGAATGACAAAAGGATACTTAGCCTTTGGCAACAGGCGACAATCACGAAATCAAAAAAAAAAAAAACAAAAAAAAAGAAGAAGGAAAACTAAGCACACACTCACACACACATACACACACATAAACTAGGCGACAGACAAACAATTGAGACTGTTAGACAGTTGGACGATTTGACAGTTTTTCGATGGTTAGACGGTTTAGATGTGGTTTCTTGTGGTTGGGACGCACAGACAGGCAGACAGACAGACAGACAGACAGACAGATAGATAGATATGTGTATAGCATACTATTTGTGTAAGCAAGAGTGTATATGTTATACATACACACACAGAGTGTACGGTATGTGTATATAGAGATTGTTGGTGATGATGCATAGCCGCTGTTTGGCCAACAAAAGAGGACGAAAAGAGCCGTCGAAAAGCCGCCTAAAATGCCTCTGACTCCTGGCCATGTTGTATGTTAGTATGTATGTCCTTTTGACTGCTCACTTTAGTGTTTGTTCTTTGTGGCTAGGGATTGCGACAGCTTAGCGGAAGTATTGGTCTAGGCCTTTGCCAATGCCCAATGTCCTTGTTGCGTGCTTTGAAATTTGAAGGATTTTCTTAAAGCAAAAGAACACAAAAAATTCCCGCTACCAGCTAAAATAAAAAACCACAAAAGAAAAGGGAAAACAAAATGGAAAAGGAAAAGCCAATAGAAAACAAAAACAAAAACATTGTCGTAGTCGTAGTCAAGAGTTGTCCGTCCGATTTGGTGGTATTATTGTATATAACTTAACTAACCCGTCTCACGGTCCCGGAACGCTGTATAAATAATGGAGAATGTCGAATTAATCGCAATTTGTTCAGCGTAAAATCTCACGTGCAGAATGTGGGATTCTGTTGTAATACTCTCGCCAGCGGAGCCGCAAAAGTTCTTAACTCTGCAACGAAAAAGAGAGAGAAAGAGAGAGAGAGTGAGAGTGAGAGATAAAGAGAAATAAAGGAAAACAGTATAAAAGTGTAAGAATGTCACGAGATTGAGAGCAAATGTTGTGTATGGTAGAGCAACATCTCAAATACAATAAAAGAAAACAATTTACAATGCAATCAATAAAATTGTTTTTAATTTGAGCTGGGCTATTGGCTTCAATTCACTTTAAGCGCTTCAACATTAAAAATCATTTAAAAAGTTCAAATAAAAATGTAACATTTTCATTTATCATTTATTGTACTACAAAATGCGAATTGCATTGCAAGTTTTTGTTGAGAGCTTAGAAAAATTGAGTAAAATATGAAATTGGTTGACCACGTACAATATATATATGGTATTATTTTATACAATTTATAAACAATAATTATAGTATAAGAGATTGACAGATTAATTGCAATTCAAGGGGTATGCACATAGTCGAGCATTTGGTTTGTTTCACATGCACTTTATATGCAAAACTACCAGCCAATATGTGTTTGAAATTGTTATAATAAACAAACAAAAAAAAAAAAGAGAAAAAAGAAAGAAGAATACAAAAATTGATGAATGAATTTCAAATGGAAATTGAGCAACATCAAGAGAGAAATGGGAAAAAACAAAATAAAATCGAAAAACTAAATGGAAGGATATGCTACATCAATGGCATCTTGTGGCAAATCAATGGACCTGAGAAAGTGACTAGACGACATTCAGGAGGCGACTGGTCAATCACTTTGAGTGCTAACATTGCCGTTGCCATTGGCATCGCGATTCCCATAGGGCTGAATGAAGGCCAAGAGAAGCAGCGATTGAATCAAAGGGTCAATTCACACTGTTAACTCCCATGTAAAAAGAGAGAGAGAGAGGGAGAGAGAGAGAGATTTTCATTTCGAATTTGAGAATTGCGAAAATATTCTTCATTTCTTTTACTTTTACTTTTGTATTTGATATTCATAATGTTTTTCAATGCGGCACTCGCAAATACAATATTATTTATATATATTGCGAGGCAATAACAAGATTGGAACCACTGTGCGAAATGTGGCAGCAATCGTTAGTAAGCAACAAGTGGTATTTGATGGCATGTTGCATGAATGTCAATTGGTTACATGAAATTGAAGTGTTATAACAACTACAACAACAACTAAAAAAAAAACAACAACAACAACAACTGGCAAGTCAAACACACTGTGCCACAACATCCGCTTTTGGGACGGCAACAAATTGAAAATTTTCTTATTGATTCTTTGATCTTTGACAAGGTTATGAGGCATTTTGCCTGACTTTAAAGAATGGGAAAGTATTCTTTAAGCGGAAATTGAAATTATGGCATCATCTTGCAGTTTGCCAATGTCCAAAAAATATATAACTAACATGTATATTGTATGTTAACATTACTTGTATAGAAGAAATTATTTACCTTAATGGCATAACTGTCTGCTCCGGGAATATATCCAAAAAGTTTGTTTCACATTCATTCGGTTTACTTAGATCAAAGTTTATAAATTTTAAGAAAATCTGCAAAATATAATAAAAAAAAAAATAGAAAACAACACAAATAATTTTATTAGAAATGCAATAAAATGTATGAAATAATTTACAGTTTCGGATTTTTGTCTGCTTTAACATACCTTCCATTTCTCTTGCACCTGTATGCGCCAGATACAATCCAGGGGGATTTTATCGCGCAGCACCTGTTCCCTAATCTCGGGTGGCACATCGGTTGAATTGATGAAGCCCTCGTAGCCATTCTTATCAATGGTACAATTCAGATCTGTGCTGGGTGTATCCTTCTTGCGATCCAGATACTCGAATACGGCACTAAAGCCCGTATACTCAATTGTGTCATCCGAATGGAAATGCAGCCACAAATAGCGTTCCTTCGATGTGATTTCCGGTGGGAAATCTTTGCCGCAGTATCTACCAATTTTCCTAGAGAAACCATATCGTCCATCACGTATCTGTGGAAATGAAAACATCAATCAAAATGTCTCAATTAAATGCACAAAAACAATTTTAAAATTTAGAGAGTTAATAATTTGTTTATTATAAATTTGCATGAAAAAAAAAGAATTTAACGCCAAATCATAATTAAATATAACATAAAATGATTTAATTTTCAATTTGATTAGCTAAGAAAAACTAAAAAAAATATTATCTCAATATTCTTGTTTGGCTAAAGAATTCGCAAACTTTTAAATAAATAAATAATATTAATAATAAAAGAACAGAAATGTTGCTTGTTGCATAACTGTGAGGTGAAAAGTGGCAAAAGCAAAAGAACTAAATAAAAAATCCATGGAAGAATGTGGGTGGGGGAAATGTGGTGGGGACTGTGTCTGCTCCCCAATGTCAACATTCAATTAAAACTTGGGGCAGGAGAGTTACATAAAAATTGCCATGCAAATACATAAAAAAAAAACGAAAACTGCCAAAAGGCTTCTTCTGGGCGTTGTAAAGGAAACAATTTCAAAAGTTTTCCCAAGCGATAGAGTAAGTTTTGCTTAGGTTTTTTTTTTTTTGTTGTTCTTGCTGTTGCTGTTATTGTTGTTATTTTTGTTTTTGTTATTTTTTAACTTTGCTTTCGCAAATGCAACAAAGTTGTGTATTTTTTGTATTGTATCTGTTGGCTTAATGCAAAATCAATTTGTTGTTGCCACAGGACGTTGTGTTGTTGTTGTTGTAGTTGTTGTTGTTTTTAGTATGCGGGAGTGCTGTTGTTGCTGTTGTTGCTGTTGTTGGTGTTTGCACATTGCAACACTTACTTACTTCAAGGAAATCAAATTTACACTCCTCCTTGTACTCAATATCAAACGAATTGCGAAAGTCTAGTCGAATGATTTGGCCCTCTGGCGCTGTAATTAAAAGTGAAATGGTTAAAAAAGGTAAAACCGGTAAAAACAAGTGTAAGAAAAGTTCTAAAGAAATCCGAGTATTCAAGAAAAAATAAACAAAATGAAAATATAGAAATTATATTCAAAAGGTGAATAAAAGCTAGCTAGTTTATAAGATTGGACCTTGATATTTGTATTATTTTTGGATTAAATCATCTTTAATGTGAGTCGAATAAATTCAATTATTATATGTGTTAGGTTGAATTGTTTAGATATACCATATATGTATACATACATACACATACATATGTCTAACCCTTTAGAGATACAAAATCAACAGGAGCTCATTTCGAAGGTGCTAATAGTGATACCCTAATGAGAGAATGAACCTGAGGGGATTACGATGTCATTGCCAGGGAAATAACTAAAGCCATGCTTACAGTTTGAGTTCAGTGTTCGAATTCGAAATCGAGTTGAATGAGTTGAATGCGAAATGGTCAAAATAAAGGAACATTCATTCGTCTGATTGGGCATGAATCTGGCTTTAACTTGAATCGGATTCGGAGTTGAAGTCGGAGTTTGTGTCCAAGAGAATGCAATTGGGGACTCATTCAGTTGCTGCATAAAGGAAAACAACAAGACTCTGCGGAGAGTTAAACACTCATGCATCCATTTGATAGGACGGAGAGGTGGAGGAGTAGTCGAATAGACGCACAGACAGACAGACGGATAGATGAACGGATTATAACGACGGGAATCGTCGTTGGCGTGAACCAATGGGCTATTCCGTAGCACTTGAAAATACACCCAAACAGGACAAGGCCCACCCAGACTCAGACCCAGATAGAGTCCAGTCCCATCCAGCCTCATCTCGCCCCATCCGGACCAACCCATCGTCCTTTTATTAGGCTTGTGGCACAATAAGTATAACATAATGGAGCTGTAATGAAAGACTGAAACATGGAGACGAATGCCATGTTTGAGCTGCTTTCAATGCGAATGTGGATTTCCAGTTTGATTGGCCTTGACAACAAATATAAAAAATGGCACTAAATAGAGTTATGTGGCAAAGTAACTGACTAACAGATATCCTCTAATTTTCTTTACTTATTAAAAACAATATAAAAAGTAATTGTTTAGAAATGGGCGAAAAAAAGAAAAAACTTGTGCGAATATTGTTGTGATACAAGAAACAAATAAAATTTTAATTTATTTTTATATTATGATCATCACAATCCGTTACACTTGTACAGGGTATACAGGACCAAAAGACAAAAAAAAAGAAAAAGAAAAAAAATTTATTTATCTTTTATTATTCACTGCATAGAGATATGCAACTGACACGCCCCTTTTTCCTTCTGGATCAGCAATTTAGTTTTCAAATTGCAATTTTACAGCTGACAAATTAAAGGCCAAGTGAATAAAAAGCAGAAAAACAAGAAATAGAAAGAAAAATATACAAAATTAAAAAAAAGAAAGAAAGAAGGAAATGCAAATAAAATAAAACTTAAAATCAAAAAGGAAAAAGGAAAACTAACCACAGTTCTGTCAATGGCAGTTTTGCATTCGAAAATCAACGAATTGTGATTACCTCAACGAGTTATTTAAGGTATTCACAAGATGCCCTTTGACCTACAATTAAATATTTACAATTTTGTTCAACTTTGTGATTAAATTTTGTGAATTCTATGCTTAACGTTTTTATCTGTCCGAGTTGACATTTGACCTTGCATTTTACATTCGACTCAATTACAATTTACTTAACTTTATTATTATTTTATGCTGTTCAAGAATATTTTGTGTGACTTGAGACGGCAATCCGATAAAATTAAAAAACAAATGCAATTTTCATGAAATGTAAGTGGAAATTATATTAAACTAAATGCAATCAAATTAACATCAATTTGATTCGATTTTATTGCAATTGTTTATATTTATATAAATTAAAACAAAATAAAATAAAGTGAGACTTTTCAAAAATATAATTTTCATTTTGATTAGATTAGCTTTCGTAAACACTATATCGAGGGGAAAAAGAGCAAGACGGATTATAAAAATGATTTATTTTATTTGTAATTGACATTAACAATTTATCTAATCGATTGATACATCAATTGTACAATGCATAAATGCCAACATTATCTAGAATTTCTTGGCTCTTGGCTCTTTAAGCCGCTTATTCCACCCGCACAAGGCAATACAACTACGGCGAATATTTACATTTGTATTTGTATGCTAGACATGTGTGCGTGACACGCACCGATATACTCGCACAATAAATTAAACGATACGAAAATTATTGCAAACTATTGTAAATTGAATTGGGTTTATGATATGATAGACTCTTGTTAATTTAATCTATTAATAAATTCGTGATATGAGAAATTAAATATTGTATATTTGAGAAAACAAAAAAAAAAAAAAAACAATTATGAATTATATATGCACACATATGGAATATCCGTTTAAATATTATATGGCATATTGTGTATACTGTATTAGTGGAAAATAAAGAACTTGTTATAACAATAGCTGCCTAACGTTTTTGAGTTTAAATATTGGACAGCTACCAATTGCAAACAGTCAACAACTAGGAGCCCACATTCAAACATTCAACAGCCAACATGCAACTGCCAACATTCAACTGCCAACATTCAACATGACCCGGTCTTATGGCCGACCGCAGATATTGATATGCAAATAAGCCTGCCACTTTCAGTGGCACTGTAGCTAGCTATCGATTCTATCTATCAAGTTGTCGTGTATGTATTGTAGTGTGGAGCACATATTGCATGCTACATACTTACACACATACATACATACATGCATACATACATACATGCGTACATGCTTTACATCCACTCTAACTGAGATGCAGATACAAATGATGCTAACCACTGATGCGTGCCAGTGGAAAGTCAATCATTTGATTCGCTTAGGTTCTATCTGGCTTATTCGAGCAGAGAAAACGGAGTGAAGAGAGAACAGAGAGAAGCGAGAACAAAGAGAAGAGAGTTGCAGCATATGTTACTCATATTTTATCTTAACTGACAAATTGTTTCGCCTTCTGTTTATGTTGATAAGCATCGCAACAAAGTCAGTCAAGCAAAATCAGCGTAAATATAGCGATACGCCTCAAACCAATCAAACTCAAAGTCAAACTTAAATGTAAACGTAAACTCAAAGCAAAGCTGAAACAGAAACAGAAGCTCAAACTAAAATTCTGAATCCAAAATCTGATGTGGAATCAAAATCAGATTTAGAGTCTGCACCCATTCAGAGGCCTTGGGGATAACACGCTAACGCTTTTAATGGGGCACACAGAGCACATAAAGCGATTCTGCTATTGACTGACTGACTGACTGATTGACTGAATGATTGAAATGCTGATAAGCTGACCGACTGACTGATTGACTGACTAAATGACTGATAGATTGACTGTTTAACTGAGTTGCAATGTCAACACAATGCATTCGCGCTTTCCAACTTGGCCAAGACGTGCAATTATTTGCACTAACAGCGCCGGCAGCCAAGTGCTCTCTATACTATATACAGATATGTATATATTTGTATATATATAATGTATATATGTATATATATATATACGCTCATCCGATATCTGATGGAAATCGTTCAACCCACAATCATCCACAATCCACATCCACTGTTTAACTAACAAGCCACGGAACCACGAAACCAAGGAGAACCGCTCTGCCACTCTCCCACACTGCCACTTAGCCGCATGCCGGATGCCACATGCCACATGCCGCATGCCACAGCAAGTTCACTGCGAATTGGCTTCTGCTGCTAAGCTATCCAAGCTCCATAATGCCATTGCCTGCAGCCAGCTCGATGATGAGTCGAACGAACTCAAACAAGCACGAGAAATATGAGCTGGGACTCAATAATTATTTTTTTTAAATGAGACGAGTGTCCCAGCATCTATCCTTGCATCTCACGCCTTGGATGGGTGGAGGTCATAAATAACAGCACTAAATTCAATAATTAAATAATGTACAGTATTTAATTTCATGATTAAGAATTATCTACATTTTATGCAATTTATTACTTAAGCCTTTCAATTACGAACAAAAATTGCACAAAGAAACTCCATCGGAATAACTCAAATGAGTGCATTTGAATGGTATTCATGTAGGTGTGAGTGGGACTCACCTTGCAACACCCTGGTGCAGTTGATGTTCCTTGGATATAAACTGGGATATTCGGGACTGTACAGTTCGTTTTTAGTGGGATCTCCATCCTCGAATAGCCTGCAATGATTCACCTCATCGGTTTTCGCTTGGCGCTCGTAGCGTCCTTTTGTCCATGGCCTCGAGATGGTCAGCTCGTGCTCGTGCTTGTGCTCGTGCTCGTGCTCGTGCTCATGATCCTCGTGATTTGTGGGCGTGGCAATGGCTGTACTAATATTAACATCGTAGCCTGTTCCGATGGTGGTGCCAATGTCGACTTGGTGGTTTCGTTTGCTTGACTTTATTGTCTGTGGTTCTTCCAGGTGAGTTGCCTCTGTTGCATTACCTGTTGATGATTCAAAGTAAAAAGGATAAATGGGACTTAGTTTTGCTTTTCTTTTTTTTGGTTTTGTTTGCTTATCTTTGATATATCATACACACACATACATACACCCAGTGGCATTTATTATTATAAGCAGAATGAGTATTAACATAAGTATTCAAATTGATGCAGCAATCACATTGCATGGCATCCAATTTAAAAATAAACAAAAATAATGGGGAATATTTCAGTCGGAAATGGTTAACGAGTAGATACCCTATACAAAGTAGTGTGAAATTTTTACATATTTAATTATAACATATTATTTTTTATAAATATATTTTGTTGCATTTATCTGCCTTTCAATAATAATAAGAATAATAAATAATAATAATAATAATAAGAATGAGAATAATAAATAATAATAATGAAAATAATAATAATTAGAATAATAAATAATAATAATAATTAAGCAAACTTTAAAAATATAAAACTGAAACAAACTGCTGTGAAATATTAAGCAAATTTAAAGCACAAACTCTTTGAATTTTCCACTCGTTGTCGTATTCAAACTCATATGCTGATAGTATTCGTGTTTGTGAACGAGTGTACTCACATGGGTATACTATACGAGTATTTGTACTGTCGGGCAAGTAACAAGCGAGTGCAGGTGCAATGCAACTGTAACTGCATCTAAACAACAATCGTTAAGCCCATGTTAAGTGGCCTAAAGCACACATACATGAACAGCAGTTCTCTCTTTATGTGTGTGTGTTTGTGTGCGTGTGTGTGTGTGCATTTTCAAGCGTCAAGCCCTTTTTACAGGGCATTGCCTTGACTAAGTTGATAACGGCAACAGATTTTGAGCTGGTTTTAATTGCTCTTTAAACTAGAAAATTGAATTTGAATTCAGAAACAGATGCAGATGCAGATGCAGATGCAGATGCAGATGTAGATGCAGATGATATTTCATAATTTATATATTTGAAGATTGTGAATTTTATAAACGATTGAATTAAATAATAATTCAATATATTCTACTTATTTCAATAAATATGTTAGTTTTGTTTTCTAGCAATATTATATTTCATTTTAGATGTCTTCGAAATTATTTATTACTTGAAAAGAGAATGTTGAAATATGTTTATAAATTGTACTTAAAAGTGTTATGTATATATGTATATCTGTATGTATTACATACATACATAGATAGGCGTATGTATGTCATGATCAATTTGAAGTACGATACGTTACTTTATATACTTGCTTATGCTTTTGTGCATGTTCATATGTAATTTATAGATTTATTGGCAAATGAAAGGAAGTTATGCATGCGTGTGTACATACAAGCATTTATTTTCACTTATATGAGCATATGCATGCGTGTGCGTATGTCTATTGTAATGATTACATCGAGACAACAACAAGTACTTAAGCGTTATATCCCTGATAATGGCATCGACGACGATTTGTGCTTGTTGGCTGGCAAGTGTTACAAACATTTGCACAAAGTTTGAATTACCTTAGTAGACATTTTATGAGGCGTAGGGTATAATAGCCTAGGGGCGCATATAGTACATACATACTGTAGCAATATGTATATGTATGTACCTATACACACACAAAATAAACATGTGTGCGTCTGTATATGTATTTGCGCCGCATTATATGGCTGCTAGTGCCTAATGATGTAGCAACAAATTTAATAAACATATTAAGTGTTGATGTTTTTGTAATCGCACAGCCGGTTTCAGTGACGCCCAGCTGCCAATCCTCACTCCCCCCCCCCCCCCACCAATGTCTGGGCAGACATTGTACCCACCCCTACCCTCCCCCGCCCCACCCTGTCAACAATATTGCTTTAACACAGAGTTTTGTCGTTGCTCTGTGGCAGCGCCTGAAAGTATGCAACGTAGCCTGTAAATACTTTGTGTATATGTATGTATATATTCACACACACGTATATATATAAATATATCTGAGTATGTGCATATGTGGTAGTTGGCATGTGGCATTCATGGGCTGCTAGTTGTGTTCGTACTATAATTGTGTGCACATGTGCATGAAAATACGTATACGTATCTACATGTATACATGTGAGTGTGTGTGTGTGTGTGTGTGTCTGTGTGTGTGCGTGAGTGTCTGTGTGTGTACTTTGTATGGCACCCATTCGGCGTATGTCAAAGAAGCTTATTTCCGTTGTAGCTGCTGCTGATGCAGTTGCTCAGACAATTTGCAACATAAATTAAATTCAATTCAAATTAATTTCAATGGTAATATTTTAATAAATTTTCAAATTGTACACACATTAATTAAATACCAGCTAATATTTGTGTTAACAAATACATTCACACATATACAAATATTGTAATATATATGGTACAACAATATATCGCATAGTGTATGTTTATACAAAAATACCAAAAATTAATTCAATCTAATGACTAGCAAATAATGTCCAAAAGGCTTTAATTAAAACATTTATTATTCAAAATGGCCAAACGAACAATATTTTTAGAGACTTTCAAGTTTATTAATTATATCAAATACACACACACACACACACACACACACAAACGTATGCGCATATGGGTGGCTGTGTTGGCAATTTTAATTTCTTTTGTTGCAAATGTCAAATTTAAATGTTGAATGTTGCGCTGTTCGTTTGCTTTCATATTTGTTTAGCTAACACGCTGACAAACATTAAATCCAATGACCCAAATCAAACGCTGCGCTGCTAAACATTTTAATTAGGTAGTGTATATGGTATATTGTCTGCAATAAATTTTATTATCTTGTTTAGTTTTCGCTTTTGTGTATCTATTTTGTACATCATTTGTTGCTATCCAAACTGACACATTTAACCAGCTACAATATAAGCAAAAGACTAGTAATTGCAGTTGTATATACATACATACATACATACTATACTACGATATACTGTATATACTGTATGTAGTCAACTTGTCTGTGATTTGGCTTCAAATAGCATTCACACTTTGAAAGTTGACTGTTCGCAGCTTAAAACTTTCATTGGGTATTCGAAACAGGCTGATTTGAGGAACTCAATGTTTTCCCAACACTGTGGCAACACTCTGTGGAGGGAGGCAACTGTCTGGTTGCTCATTTTCCATTTTCAACGATCATCAGCATGCGCCCTTCTGTCCTCGAATCCTTATGTCACCTCAGCTGGTGGTGCCGAGTGGCTACTGGCAGTGTCTACCATAGTCCTATAGTCCATTTAGAGTTTGGCACTTTCACTCAGTTTTGTGTCTTTAATTGCGCTTTTAAGTTAGGCCAAGTTATTTGTATTTGTATTTGTATTGGCACTTTCAGTCTGCCAGTCGCATTGGCACTTTATTCAATTTGCCTCTTGGGTACTCGAAATCTGTCCGCCGATTCGTGACGTTAAAGGCCCATTTAGCACAATGTTATGGGGCAATGGCAAATGTGTGCGTTTGTTTGTATGTATGTGTATGAAGACACATATACATAGTATGTGTATGTGTGTACGCACCTGAAAATGAAGTCCCTGCGATTGTGTATCACATAATTATGCAATTCGCACGCCTTCGAGCAACACACTTTAGCACTTGAAACTGTCTAACCGATATACCCTATAAATGTTATTGTCATGGCCTCATTATTAAGGCAGAGCAGCAGCTGCGCTTGTTCACACTTTTGTTTTAGTTGTGTATAATATCCTTGTCGATTTCTTCTGCGCCCATAAGTTTAAGTTTAACTTTCAACTTTTGGCATTCACACGCCCCAACAAACCACCCAACGAGCTATCCAAATAGCACCCACAGTCAACAACTTGGCGCTCGCTGAGTCGCTGTTCATTTATATTCATATTTGCATATGTATGCGTGTGCGCGAGTGTGTTTGGCATTTAAGTATGGTTCGCCCCGCCACGCCCATGCCCATACCCATACCCATATCCATACCCATACCCAGGCCCATACCCATGTCATAGCAAGCATTGCCTTAAGGATGTGCATGTATCGGCATCGGCATCGGCATCGTCATCGTCATCGACATCGGCATCGGCATCGGCATCAGCATCGCTATCGGCATTGTTGGTGTCGTTGTTGTTATCGTTGTTGTTGTCGTTGTTGCATGTATTTCATTCGCAGCAGTTATTTGCTTTAATACACTCAATAGACTCAACACATTTTCCACGCCTCACTTCATATGGTGGATCTATGCGTCGGTGCACCAACTCACTTCGCTTTGCCACAACGCACCACCCACCACCCACCACCTAACATCCACCATATACAGTTCCGTTAGTTTTGTGCAATAAATTTTGCATTTTCCCCCGACAAACAGACACACAGACAGCCAAATAACCCAGCCAAAGCATGAGTAGAACCTTTTCCTATAACATTTGCCTAGGACATTCCATTTTTGTGTCAGACATCTCCAACTTCCATATACACAGAAAAAAATAAATTACATTTAAATAAAATTATATTAAAATACATAAATAAATAAACACCATGAAAATTCTATTTTTCCATTTTATAAATCACATTTGAAAGTTTTGAATAATAAAATAATTATATTTATCAAATAAGATTGATTCCAATATAATGTATTGTATTATATTCTCAGTGTACTCATCTATATGTATAGTATAAAACGAGTATAATATATCGGAGCATGTATTTGCTACCACCCAGCCTTTTAGCCACAGTCACAGGACCTTTTCGCTTGGTTACTGTGACTTGTCTGTGACTGTGCATATTTATAGTTTGTATTGTCTGTCCGTCCCCGTCGATGCTATTATCTAAAAACAAGATGGAAAATAGTTTGTGTCTACATACCGAATATTTAATATCCTTACCTAAATTACAGACCATTAAATTTATCAATTTATTATTTATTTATTTAGCCAAGTAAATAATATATATAAAAAAAATAATATTATGCATGTTTACAATATATTTTGTCAAAGTGTAATACAGGATATCCCATAGTTGAGCATACCTCATCACAGAAATTTACTAGTCATGAGCTTGGCATAATTCATACTTTTTTATTGAAATATATTGGGTATTTAAAACTTTTTTTTGTTCGTTAAAGAAACAGATTGATAAAAGTGAAAGTAAAAACGGAAAGATATGAGGGCAATAATTTAATGAAAAATAAAAATATCTACATGTTAATATTTATAAGTACGCGTCTATTGTATATACAATATACATATGAATGTATATACTTATTTTATTATATATTGTGATACAATGTACATACAATGTTTTGGATAAAAGCGAAATATAATATATAATATTTACTTGTAACTTCCGGGAAATGAGCGCACAAGCATCTAATTAACTTTTACTTTTACAAATTTCAAAAAAAAAAAAAAATAAATAAATACAAAAATTTATAATGAAAATTCTGGGAAAAGTAAATCAAATATTATATCTAGGCTAAACAAATTTGATAATTTTAAATGAAATGAGCGGGGCGGGGCAGGTTAGGGGACAGACATGTTAATCCACATTAAAATGAAATTCCTTTAATTAGCATTATTTGGAAATCAATGTACCCCAAGCAAGTGTGGCAAACTCCAATAAATCTGGCTAAAAGATACAAGATACAAGATACAAACATCGAGCTATGGAGCTATGGAGCTATGGAGCTATGGAGCTATGGAGCTATGATACTGGCAAAGTAGTTAAGTAAATAACTATTTTATTATATTTCACTGGTTTGTGCTCGAAATGTGCTACTCGAATTGCGTGTCTGTTAGCCCGATTTTAGCCTTGCCATATCTACAATACAATACAATACAATATTTAACTATTGTATGTACATACGAGCATACAATAATTTTACTGGTATGATTTACTAATTGGTAGCTCTGCTTCTTGTTCATTGTAATGTGCTCTCTGTTTCGAATTTTATTGTATAAATTAGATGCCCACACAGACAAATACGTACACACTTACATGTATGTACACACATGCACATACTAGTATGTATGTTGTATAGTATGTATATTCTGTCATTTGGAAGAAGTCTGCATAAAGTCGTTAAGTCTTGAGTAGCTGAAACTAGCTTCAAATGTTGCCAGTGTTGGACTAATGGATTTTCAAACTTGAATTGAGCTAGACTATGGCATTGTGTGCGTGTTTAGCTTGCACACATACAGACATGACTGCTTATACTACAATATATATGTATGTATGACATATGTATGTATGTATGCATGTGTGTTTGTATTTGTCTAAGCACAGGAAGACGACTTAAGCAATACATATACTAAAAACTTGAAAGAGACTTGAATGATATTTTTTTTGTTTGTTTTTGTTTTTTACTTTTTTTGCGGAATTTTGGCAACTCAAAGTATGTAATCAAAGTTTGGAAATTCGCCGACTCAAACAAAGCGAGACTCCTAAACCAGTTTATCGCATTCAGTATACGCCATGTTGCCGTGCATTTTGATGGATTTGCTGTTGTCTCTGTGGAGTGAGTGCACGACGTATGCCAATATTCACACTCGTTTAGATCACATTTAATTTGTACGATTTCTAAGCTAAGAAGAAAATATATAAATATATAAATAAACAAAGAAAACAAAACAAAAATAAATATAAATAAAAATATAAATATAAATAAATATTTGCAAGCGTATGTTTTGCTGATGCGAAGTCATAAATCATAAAACTTTGATCAAGACTCATTGATGATTGATAGCCTTAAATATTACTTAAAACTGGCAATCAAATTGATTTTTAGTTTGCACTCAAGTGTTTTTTTTTGTTTTTGTATAACAATTTTCATAGTTATTGTTAAGAATTTAAACAATAAATTGTTTAATATGTATTGCACAGTTTGCTTGTTGAACTATTAAACTTATATAATATATTTGTTGCTCTTATATTTTGGTATAATGAGAAGGCACTTATCTTAAGTCGCAATTTTCAAATACAATAAATAAATTTTAAGCGTGATTCTCTTCGCTTTATCGCAACTTGTTGTGTTGCCGTAATTGTAATAAATTGCTTGAAAATTAACATTGAGAGAGCTACAGTTAATAGCTTACAATTAACTGGCCATGTAATTACCTTTTGGTGCGCGGCAGAGGGGAAAAAGTATTTGGAGAATACAATTTTGCTCTAAAATATTGGGAAAATTTATTCACATTGTGCATTTGCAGCAGTTTAAGATCGTAAATAATGCACACAATTGTAAATGCGAGGGCAGTTCGAAACAAATGATTGCTTGTTGTGTCTTTTGTTTTATATATATTATATACTATATGTATATCAACTATTGCCAGGGCTGATTGTATTCAACGAGAAGAGCTTTTGATAAGATTGTTTAGTTTTGAATGAAATTCAAACATTATTCAAAGAACTCTCGCATACGTAATATAGGATAAGTAAGTATGTATCTGCTTAGTGATATGAATTTTATGGCTGACGTGCCATTATTTGTAAGTGGCGGGCATATCCTTCAGCGGAACTTCAACAACATCAACGTAATACACATCCTGGGAGCAAGTGCTCGCAGTTTGGCTGGGAAATGACGATGATGTCGAATTTCCTTATGATGGGCCCAAGCACAACAATACACAAACAAAAGGCAGACAAATGCATTTTCAAAGTTTGCCTTACTCGGCACGCGACGCCTTTTCAATGTTGAATGTTGAATGTTGAATGTTGCTTGTTGGATGTTGCTTGTTGGATGTGGGATGTGGGATGTTGCCCGCTAGATGTGTGGCATATAAAAAAGTTGAATGTTAGTTTGTTGTGCCGCAATATCTTCAACGCTTATGTATATGTTGGCATATACATATACATACCATACATATGAATGCATATGTATTGTATGTATATGTTTGCGGCCAGCAATGGCAAACACTTCTGGCAAGATGCCGCGATCTGGAGAGATTCGGAGCTCGTGTTGCAGAATTTCAATTTGCTCTTGCGCAGCACATAAATAAAATCGGTTTTATTATTGTATTTTTTGGGCATAAGAAGTTGCCAAGTGTGGCCGACACTGTGACAAATAGGAACAACAACAATAATATCCTCCAGGATACACCCGCAGCTACCACTTTTGCGTTGTTATCCACCAGGCAGCAACAAGGTTCTTCCTCTCATTTCTATGGACTGTCTTACGTATTTACACGCTCGTTTGGCCACACTGAAACCTGATGTTGCAATTAGCAATAAAACTTGCCAAGAAACATATCATTTCACTTTTTTATTTTTCTGTTTTTCTGTTTTTCTGTTTTTCTTTTTTTCTTTTTTGCGTTCCTTTTTTTTCTTTCTTTTCTTGTCAGGTTGATTACCTAACTAGAAACTTGGTTCCTAACAATTAGTAGAAAATTCCATTGACAACAAAAAAAAAAAAAAGAAAAGAAATATATATTTATATATAAATAAATAAATTAAATTAAAGTAAAAGTTTTCAATTTTGAAGAACTTATTATTTCCCTTTTCCGTAATTTTAAAAGTATTGCACAATTATTACCAAGTTGAAAATAATTCCGTACAATAAACCATATTTAACTATATCAATTGTATATACGAATACATTCTAAGTAGTGTATTTTTATAGAGTGTATGTATGTATGGAAGAATGTTTATGTTTATTATTTTCACGATTTTTCCGTCAATATTGACAATTGCACACAAACTAATTCTATAATACGAGTATCATTCGATTGATTGATTGATTGATATTGATTTTTATTATTTGTGGCATTTAAAATTGTCATATTCATAAATTTACAAAGTTTGATAAACATTAGCACAATGCACGGCAACTATCTTCAAGTGCTGCATTATTAAATTAAATATCTTGAATGCATCTGCTTCTTTAGTGTATAAGTATCTGTGTGTGTGAGTGTGTGTGTGTGTTTTTTTTTTTTTTTTAGCGTTACAAATGCAATTTGTATGTAGTATAAATGCGAAATCAATGATCCCCTGCTCCACCTCGTCGAAGCTGTCAAATCAAACAAAATATTTTCCCAGTCATAATGTTCAATTGCGTTTCATAGGCGGATGTGAGGGGTAGGGGGGGTTACAACAGGTGCTCTTACCCAGGGAGACAGGAAGTCGACGAATCAGCCAAGTGTGGCCAACTACTTGAAACTAACATGGCTGACTGACGATTGACTGGCTGACTGACTGGCTGACTGACTGAATGTCATGCAAAACCATAATTTGATGCTATCTCAGCAGCAGCAGCAGCA
Organism: Mulgravea parasiatica; assembly: GCA_037075045.1. Classification (NCBI taxonomy): domain Eukaryota; kingdom Metazoa; phylum Arthropoda; class Insecta; order Diptera; family Drosophilidae; genus Mulgravea; species Mulgravea parasiatica. The sequence continues at coordinate 34,145 of JBAMCR010000037.1, forward strand.
GCAGCAGCAGCATGAACAACTTCAATTCACAGTACAATTCCTTTGCACAGTGGGTTGAGGCACAAGTTTAAGGGTGAAAATTAATTAATTAAAAACTTAAAAAACGAGTTTTATTATTATTGTATTCTCAACTCAATAAATTAATAATTATTATTGTTATTATCTTTTCACTTTTATAAACTTAAAGCACCATAAATAATTAATAATTAATTTGAGTTTGACACACGGTACATACAAGTAGTTGTAACAATTTCCAAATTGTTAAGTTGAAATGAAATGCCTGACAATTGAATTGCGCCAAGCAAATTGAGAGGCAGATTATGGAGGAGCCAAAGTGCAGCGGCAAGACGAAGGCGACGAATGCCGCGAAGCATGCGCCACTTGGGGGAGTTGAGTGCAGTGCGTGCTTTGCCAGAGTGGGTTCATTGTGGCAGCTAACATGAGATAATAATGATGATGATGATGATGATGACAATGATGATGATAGTAACAAGCATAATAATGACATATAGTACCCGAAACGCAACGTTAAGAGGATATATAACCAGAGCTGGCACCGTTATTTTAATTTGCGAAAAGCGCAAAAAGATTTCGTAATGAAATCACTGTGCGAGATGGCAGCATAAAATGGAACGCCATGAAATGCAACGAAACGAAACGAAACGCAACGCAACGAAACTGCATGGAACAATATGAAACAGAACAGACGATTGTGCCACATAAAACCTAGCATTTAACTAGACCATAAGCTCTACCAGAGCCCACTAAAAGCTACACACCCCTATCCCCATTACGACCCCCACACCCCCACCCCCGATCACCCCCTATCTGTTACCACATGTTGCGGCCATTGTGAAAATGTGCACACAAAATCCTGAATGTTAGACGGAAAATTTGATTAGACTTTCGGACAGAGCTTTTCATGGCTGGCCTCAGGAGCTGATTTGAAGTTTGTAATCATGTTATTTAAAACTAATGCATATGTATGTACATATACGAATATAATACATACATGTATGTATGTATAAAATAATGGTATTCAAATAACTGTATTGTATGTATTTCATCCAGCATATGTTTTTGTAATAAAATTATTTCGCAACATGAGCCAATCTTTAACAATTCTTATTGATTTCAGAATAATCTAATTAAAATTAATCATGATTTTTAATGTAAGATATTATTATTGTCAATTATACTCATATGTTATGTTTGATGTATGTATCTATGGTGAATATATTCAGCTAATAATATTCTGTTTTACTTTTACGAATACTGTACTTATGGAATTCTAATGAGTATGTATATATTTTTTATTTTCCATTTAAGGATATTTAAAGTATCATCTAAAAAATTAGCCTTTGTGCTTGGTACATACATACATTTATACATATGTACATACAGTCAAACATCGTATTGTAGTATTATATAACAGAATAACAATTTCATAATAAAAAAACAATCATTGGTTGTGCTGTAAACAAGAGCATTATGAATTTAAAATTTTGATTTGTGAATGTTGAATTTTGATGATTTCCTTTCCTCGACCGAACTCAACTAACGTATTCGAACAGTATGAAGAAACAATTGTAAACTTGGTTAATATGCATAATGGCCGTATTTAAGTGGGGCTAATGATGCCCACCAATGTGTTTATTTCTGTGTTTTCGTTCTTTTTGCTTTTGTTTTTCTTTTTGTTTTTCTGTTTCTGTCATTGTCGTTTTTTTTCTTCTTGTGTTTTGTTTTGTTTATTTTTGTTATTCTCGTAATTACCGATCAAACGGCCATTTAGCAATGTTTACTCGTCAATTGTGTATCCGTCTATCCATAAATAGGTTCACGGCTTGTTTGCGACGTAAAAATTGATAAATAAAGACAAAACAATAAAGAACAACAACAACAACAACAATAACGGAAGGAAAATGCATGGCCAAGAATAATAGCCGCAAGGATTGCTAGAAAAAAAAAATAAATAACAGCAGGATAGCTAAATAGGCGCATGGTAAAAAATACTAGGAAGAAAAAAAAAAGCATTACAAATAAATAAATAAATAAGGAAAAGAGCGCACATCCTGCACGCAAGACAATCTCTCCCTCCCCCTTTCCCTCGATGGAGAGACGGCTGGAGCTGAGGACAGGAGCCAGGTCCTGGGGATGGACGCATTGTTGCCAACTTGGATTAAAAGTGATAGCCAACAGCGCTCGCGGCGCGTCAATTGAGAAAGCAATCAGAAAAACGCACTGAGGCCACGGACTTAGTTATTTACAACAAACAAAAAATAAAAACCAAAAAACAAAATAATAAAAAAAAACAATCGAAAAACTCGACTAAATTACAGATACCCTGTAATTAAGTTTAAAGAGTCTTCACTCTTCTCAGAATGTAAAACTATTGAAAAATAAATAAAACAATTTTTTAATAATGTTTTCTCAAAATTGGATTTGTTTTCATTTTTTTTTTTTTTTTTGAAAATAAGCAAAAGTATATAAAAAGCTAAAAACTAAAGTAAAAATGAAGTTAAAACATTTAATTGCGCTTTAGGCTAAAAGATTGGCTAAATGAGGGGAAAAACGAAGGGGCGTGGCTTAAGTGAAAGGAGTGGAGGCGGGAACAGGAAAGAAAGCGGGGAGCGTAATAGGAACGGGAATGGATAGGGAAGAACATACAAAAAAAAAACCATAATAATGAAAAAGAAAATCAAAACAAAAACGGGCTGAGTGACAAAAAAACTAGAGCAAAAGGAAGAACAATTTATAATTGAAATCAGTGTCAAGATGGCAACAACAGCTAAAAATGGCGCAACAACTAAACTACAACAACAACAACAACAAGGAGATCAACAAGAATAGCCAACTATGTTACAACTGCAACTAATACTGTCACCAGGGAAAGAGGAGGAGGCAACGCTATGTGGCACTTAAGTCAAATGGGCAACAAATGAGAAGCAAAAATGTTAAAACTGGAGGCACAAAATGAAAACATGCAAAAAGAGAATAAAAGAGAAACCCCCCAAAACAGACATAAAAATAAAATAAAAGAAAAATACAAATTAGCTAATGTTTAATACAGTCAATTCGTTAAAGTTGCACAAGCCAGAAACAGTGGCAGACACTGTGCGGCAAGAGGCAGCTGCAGCCTTTTGGGCCAGGCCAGAACATAGATATGAACTGTATAAGATCCCAAGGGCAGGCAGCCCTGCCAATGGCTCCCTTTACAATTGGGTCAGCTCACATTTGGAGCAAACAAACAAACAAACAAATAAAGAAACTAACAAACAACAACAACAAAAACAACAACAAAATATATATTTAAAAAAAAAATGAAACAAAATCGCAAATGCGAGAGAGAGAGGCATAAAAAGTAGCTTGAAGTTCGGTGATTATTTTCCCTGGCATTGCAACTCTTTCCCAAGGACTAAGGACTTAAAGTCCTTACGTATTAACAGCCCAATTAGAGATAAATAAAGTGTAATTAATAATGTAAAGCTCGCACAAATAATGAAATGTAGACTTAACAACTGTACAAGAAGTATATTATGCATTGAGACGTCTTCATCTCAATCTTAGACGCATTTAAATCTGTTTTCTAAAGAAAACTAAGTAATAATTAATTTGTTTTTGTTTTTCCTTTTAGTTTTCTCTTTTCGTTTTTTTTCTTTTTTGTGTTTTTGTTTATTTTGTATGTTTTACATTAATTCTAGTCGTCACTTCAATTTGTTTTAAATCTGCCCCTAAGCCGGATTAGGCTAGAGTTCTCCAGCAAAGGAGCCATTCGAGGTTAGTTGTGGTTTCCTGACAACTAAATCCCCCCCTCCTCCCCTCCCCACCCTCCCATTTCCTCTTTTCAATCGTTCCACCCGTATTTTTTCCCTTGTTTGTGTCCTTCAAGTGTTAAACAGCTGTGACCAGGAAACGAAGAAAGAAATTTGATTTTAATTAAAGACAAGACAAGCAAGGGAGAGCTAAGTGTGTATCTTGTATCTATTACAGGTGTGTACGAGTTGAGATACATTTATCTTGATCTTCAGATCAACATATGGCCAAACAACTGGTGCAATGGTAGGAGCGGGAGGGGGGTGGGGGGAAGAGCAAATGCAGCTCTTCAATCAATCAATTAAGTTGAGCAAAAACATTGGTTACCCAGCAACCCATAAGGCGCTAGACATCAATTAAGATTAATGAAGTCAGTGGACTCTGCTGCTTGCCACTAACCACTTGTTACTTGCCACTTGCCATTTGCCACTTGCCACTTGCATTAGTTCATTGAGATAACGAGCATATGATTATGGGGCCAACTCTCAAGGAAGTACACATACATAAAGTACAACTCATACTTGTATTAACTTTTAATTATCTATTGTTAATAGCTGTGGCTAATGTTGCCAACAAATTAGTTAATAACTTAACGCAGATTTATCTAAGGCTACAAATTATCGATTTGTTGTTTATGGAACTTTGTTCATTAATGATTTTATGATCGAATTAAAATATTATTCGCCTACAATGTCTAGCATTTAAGAATAGATCGAATTGCTTTTGGTGTAATCACATTTTCCATTGTATTTGGCTTATATTATTGTATATACAATAGATGAATTGGAGCTCAGAGCTCATAGCTCATAGCTCAGCGTGTGTCCGAACGTTGCCTAACTGGGCCTGGCTCTTAGCTAATTAATTACCACTTTTGGGAACAGTTGGCAGCTTCTAATTTAAAAATATATAAATAATTAAACAGAAAAGGCGATTGAATCGGCTCTGTCCCATAGAAGAACTCAACAAGCCCAAAAATAATAACAACAATAAAAAGAAAATAAAAATAAAGACAAAAGCAATAATAATAATAATAATAATAATAATAATAAAAAAGGGAAACCCAGCAGAAATATTCGGTCAAACAAAAATTTCATTGTTTGTTGCCTACGCTGACTTCAATGAAAAATCCAATTCATTATTATGCAATGCAATTTGATAAAAGCTGGTGAAAATTTCATTGGAATTTTATTCGAATTTAATGGCATTTTATTTGTACATATTTAAATTCAATAGAGAAGCCGACTTTTTTTATATTTTTTTTTACTTTTTTTATTTTTATTTTTATTCTGTTGGCAAGTTCCGTATTTGAAATTTACAAGAGGCAAAGAGAAAGCGACAACGATAACGAAAAGAAAATTAAATAAAAGAAAATAATAAAAAAAAAACCATGCCTCATTTCCACCTCGAAAGACATGACACGTGTCGGTTGTGCCTGAAGCATTTCCATTCAGATTTCCCATATAGATTTCCCCACAGTTTTTAGTCTCCGCAACGTAGGAAAATCTTGACAACATCCAAGGTTTAAAAAATTATTTGGGTTTTAGTACCATTTTTCATGTCAAAATTCAATTATTATTCAATTATTAGTGAAGCGGAGATAAACCAACAAGCACACACACACACACACACATACATTTCAAAAGTGTGAGGAGGAGCGGCTATATTAAATATTGATTATATGAACGTGTGGTTGACATAAAGATACCCTGTAATTAAGCTGTCAAAAAGTGAAACAAAATCGAATCAGAATAAAAAAAGGAATTGATGTAAATCCAATGGAATGCCAATTACATGATATTTGAAATTATCATTATTTATTTTAAAATATTTTTTATAAGAATATTGATTTGAGCATATACTACTCGTTGTATATACCCGTTTCATTTATGAAATGTTTAATTAATGTTGTATTTCAGTGCAGTTTTCCCCCTCATTTAAAGCTTCTTTTGCTGTCGCCCTTAGGCTATGTTGTGTTTAGGACGCATTTTGGCATCTTTTAATTGTCAATTATGATGGATTCAGCAGCTGTTGTTGTTATAACAACCCAAATCCAAATCCAAACGCAAACCCAAACCCAAACCCAAAACCAAATCCAAATCCAAACTCATTCTACACTCCAAATTCCACATTCCATGCAGGACCTAACGGAGAATAAGGACAACGGTCCTTAGAATGGATCTAATTGTTTAAAATAAAGGAAGCATAGCTTATTCCGATTAAAGAACTTTTATTTTTGAATTTTGTTATTTATTTATGTGCTGTGGGTCCGCCTACCCCTTTGCCCCCTGATGATCTCCCAGTTATAACATACAACCATGTATTCATAGAAAATATAAATAAAGTTATAACACGGACAGAAAGAGATTTTTATTTATTGTACAATATATAAATATTGTAATATACATACATATACGATATGCATTGTATGTATATAAATCATATACGCGTATAGTATGTATATGTATGCATTTATACATTTTATCTATGTTCCTATAGAACATAAACAGATACACGATTGTTCCATTTGGCCATTTGCCACATGCGACAATTTTGGTTGAATTCCTTTCTGCAGCGCGACCTTGACTGCAGTGTATGCAATTCAACTGTCGCCCATATTGGGCACACACACACACGCACAAGTACGCATACTCACAAAAAGAAACCAAACCAAAAAAAAAAACATCACACACACATGAGTAAATACACAGAGAAAAGCTGTTGGCAAAAGTTTTGAGTTGTTTTCGTGTTTGATGCGAAAATGCGAGTCAATTAATTACAGGCAAGCGGGGAAAACAAACAAACAAACACACACCCACATACACATGCACATATACACATACGTATATATTGTATATATATATATGTATTTGCCAATGATGGGGCAACATACGCTGGCTTTACTGTAAATAGAGCACAGTCACATCCATTGGTCGATATTTTATGGATGCGGCGCAAAACTCAAATGAAAATGTTTGCATTTTATTTCGAGGCAATTGGAGACATCGGCCATCACGACGATATATAATATATATATAGACATATAGTTTGTATGTGTGTGTGTGTGTTTGTGTGTATATGGTATGTTGGGGTGTGTAGCTGCATAAATAAGTGTATAAATGAACGGCTAATGAGGTCAAGCGGGCAGCGGCAATGGAATCTTTTATGTTCGACACTTTCACTCAGGCCGCACTTGTCTCAATTCTTGTTGTTATTCTGCTCTCCCGTTCTCTCTGTACGTGCTAGTGTGTGTGTGTGTGTGTGTGTGTGTATGTGTGTGATATGATTATCCTTAAGAAGCTAGCTAAAGGCGTTTCTTTGCACTTACCATAAACAGTTTGGCCAACAATTAGAAGCATTAGCAGCCAGCTAATGATAAGCTGGAGCGCAATTCCATACAAATATTTGCTGATGCAACACATTTTGCGCCTGCGGCTGTTTGTGGCAAATTCCTTATTGTCTTACTGTGCCACAACTTAACTGCAGCACAGCACCCACGGTAGCACAGCTCAGTTGCTCCTTTGCTCCTTTGCTCTGCCGCTCCACTGCGCCGCTGCTCCACTGCACCACTGCTCCACTGCTCCAGTGCTCCAGTGCTCCAGTGCTCCAGTGTTCCAGTGCTCCAGTGTTCCACTGCTGCTGCTGTAGGTCAGGCACCTGGGCCGGGTATGGCGTTTCACTATCCAGCCCAATCTGTAATTGAAAATGTGCAACACATAAATTAGAAGCAAAAAGTTACATCTGCCTGTCCATCCGTCCGTCCGTCCGTCCGCCCGTTTGTCGGTCTGTATATATATATATATATCAATATGTATCAAATTAATATACGGGTATATATGTTATAGTATATTTGTTTGGTTATTTGATTTAGCTACGTTTAGGGTATGTCGTAGTCGAGCAGTCTCAGTTGCTTCTCACGAGCATTGAGGCTGGTGTCACATGTATTTACCAATGCTTTGTTCGCCTCCAATTGGAAATTAAATGAATTACATCCTTTAAGAGGCTGCTTGTCCAGAAAGGCTTCACATTTTATAATTCACTTAAAATTGAAATTGAATTTCAATACGAATTCAAAAGCCTTTTTTATTTTTACTTTTTGGTTGGGTTACAGTCTCTTCAGCTTTAGGCTTTTAGTTTACAAAGTAATTTGTTTGTTTTTTGTTTTTGTTCATGGCAAATGGCTGGTGGCAGGTGGCTGGTGGCAGGTGGCAGGTGGCAAGTGGCAGGAGGTGGCGGCCATCTACCGATAGCGAACACCTGCCGCTTGAACCCAACTGATGAATTTTGGTTTTAAAATACAGCCACTGGCGCCATAAAGCATGACCCAATTGAATTGTTGGGCTCCGGCTAATAAAATTTTATATGCGGCTATTATTAGACTCTCGTGTCTCTCTCTCTCTCTTCCTCCCTCTCTCCCTTCCTCTCTCTCTCTTTGCGACACGGGTGTCGGGCCTACAACACAATACATACAGCAACAATAGCCGTAGCAAGAACAACAACAACGGCACGAGTAGACAATGTATGTACATTTTATAGGAGATACTAC
>JBAMCR010000037.1:47500-83235 GCA_037075045.1 Mulgravea parasiatica
CACACACACACCTACACCTTTAAAGGCCACACCTATGTACATACATTTGTTTGTTTTCTGTTGTTGTTGCTGTTGTTGTTGCTTTTATTTTCATATATTCGCACTGCTTGTCTATCTCAATTACCTTATTTATATTAACAGAAGCCGAGAAATCTTCTATCTTTGTCCTCGCATGACTTCATGCCGCTTACGTGTCGCATCATGTGGGTTGAATGGGATCGAAACAAATTCGGGAATGACCCTGTCCCCGTCTCCGTCACCGTCTCCGTCCCAGTCTCAGTCTCAGTCTCCGTCTCCATCTCCGATTCTGATTCCGGCAATGGCAATGTCATTGGATTGACACAATTCACATCTAGTACTCACATTCACATCCACACCCACACACACACACACACACGCACACACACCCACATACTCATATTCACACTCATACCCATACTAACATTCATTCATTCGCACTCATATACTCATACTTTCATCTACATAAGGCAACACGAAGCCAAATCAGGACATTGTTGTTGGCCGTGGAGCGGGACAGTGTGACGTTAACTGTTGACAGTCAGCCTTGTCAGCCGCACAGTGGGGCCAAACGTATGCAAATTGCCAGAAATAAATACTTGCAGAGTCGCATCACATACGAGAAGTATTAACAAGATGCAATCAATTTCCATTTTAATTGCAATTATTTTTTTAATAATTATTTCAAGTGACACGTACGTCAGCAATTCAATTGAATCGTGTTGCAAATTTTTTAAACAAATAAGAAGCAACAACAAAAAGTAAAATTAAAAAAAAAAACAACTTGAACTTTACAACTTTATTTTCATTCAACTAGTATTGCAGTATAAAATTCTTGTAATGAAAACTTTAACAAATTTTTCAATGTGAAAGTGTGAATTGAGAATTCAATTGATATAATTTAATATTTAACATAATTGTAACACGTACATACATACATACATACATATACATGGCACGTGTGTGTGTGTGTGTGTGTGTGTGTGTGTATGTACGCATTTTATGTGGTTAAAGTTTCAGTCCCTTTTATCATCTCTCTAGGCCATATTAATTGTAACAATTTCCAAACGTGCCAAGTATTTATAAACTTTAGTTTTCCACCCAGATTTCCCAGAAGGATTCATTTTTGAGTTGATTCCCAAAGCGAACGAGGGGCCAAAAATTAAATCAGCATCCTTGAGCTTTGCTATGGTTGAATTTTATTTTTAATTTTTAACAAAACGCATACATAGTTTGTCAGATTGTAAGGTTGTCAGATTGCCAGATTGCCAGATTGCTATACTTGTAATACTTATATTGGTAACCACTGTGCGTTTTAAGGAGGCGTTGAAATTAGCTCCTCCCCCTTTGCGCCAGTTCAAGTGGCGCTAGGATAAATGCTGAATTCGTGTCTGGCGAACGCCCAATATTATTTGATGGGTGTTGGATTTTGGGTGGTATTTGGTGGTGTTGGGTGGTGTTGGGTCGTGTTGGGTGGTGCTGGGTGGCTCTGCTGTGGCTCAGCTTGTACGTGGCGCTGTCTTGTTGCTGTGTTGGTAATACGCTTTAGTGCACATTAAGACTTGTTTACGAATTTGCTTTTAACATGAAATTAATTTGTAAATTTAAAGGTTGCCAATGGGGCGCCATCAGCATCAAGCTTGACATCTTTAGTTAGCGAATAACCAGACTTGGTACATACAAACATACATGCATGCATATGTACAATACATAAATTTATATGAATGTATATATACCATACGTATATGCATTTGAGATTCACGCACTTTCGTTACTTCGTGGCCAAGCCAACAAATCTATCAATCCAACCAAACTGTCTGCCGGGAGTTTTTGACAAGAAATTGATCATAAACCATGATCTAGGTGCCAGACATGCGGTTATCTAATTATATTCCATATACATACATACATACATATATACATACATACATATGTTCAAGCCGATTGCTTCGCAGCTAGTTTTAGCTTCTACTTTCAAGGAAAATGAAATTTACTTTTCATTTTTTTGATAAATAAACAAATGTATCAATTTTAAATTATTGTAGAATCGAACGTTGTAAATATTTTATTTTATTTTATTATTTGTTTGGTTGTTTTTGCTTTTGCTTTGTTTTCACTAAATGCCATAATTATTGTACAATATTATACACGTGCCATGAAATAAATGAGACTTAAAGGTGCAATGGCTTGTTGAAAATTGTGTGTTATATTTGGAATGTTATTTGATGTGTTAAATTTGTTGTTAAGCATACAAATTTGAATTGTAAACAAGTTGAAATGTTTGTAAGTATGTAAGTATTATTACAATGGCCATTCGGAATGAAGGTTCGTTCGGGTCATTAAGCTTATGTCGCACAGTGTAATAAATCTGTCAGCTCTTGGGCATTGTTAATGTTTTCCCTGTTTAACTGTTGGCAACATTAGGCCAATTTTCAATCTTTGTGCCAAATTCATGAATTCACTTTGCCTTTGACTTAACCATTGGGTTTGGGTTTGGCTTTCGTTTTGGCTTTGGCTTTGGCATTGGCTTTTTTCAGTTTGATTTCATCAACGACTTTGATTTGCTACTCTCGGTTGGCGTTGATTTAAATTAAATGCGCAACAACAACAGCAACAAAAACCAGCAAAAACATAAAAATAGCAACGATAACGATTGCAACAACAAGGATAACAACAATATCAACATCAACAATCAACTGTGGCATGTCAATTTAAAGCGCCCCAAAACAAGGCAACACCAAATAAAAGCCAACTTGGCATTGTGGCAACTTCCGGTTTGTTGGTTGGCCAACTTTTTGGCTTGTTTAGTACAATCTTGAAATACATAATATAGTGTGTGTATGTATGTATGAATGTAGTTATTTTGTGTTCTATGTACATATGTACAAGTACACTTGGCGAAAATGTTTATTAAAATCCATTTTGAAAACTCTACGCCTATGTAAAGTATTTATTCATTTATTTATGCTATTATTTTTTAAATCTATTTTATTTTATTTAATTTTATTTTATAAATATATTTTACTATTATATGTATATTGTATAAAGTATGTCTCGTTTTTTTTTTTTAGTGTTTTATCTGTACAATTATATACTTCATATACAATATTTAGCTTAAAACAGGCGCTCAACGCTTCATTAAAACCGCCTCACGATGCGGTGGGTGGGTATATGCGGGGGGTGGGGGTGGGTGCATCTATTTAAAGCCTTTTGCCCATTTATCAAGCGATGGCCAAGTTAGCGTGTGCCATGCATAAAAACTAACCAAAAGACGTCAAGTTTTGCTTCGACTGCTGCTTAAGCTACTTAAAGTGAACTTAAAACATGAAACAAATCCCCAATGAGTGGCCCTTAAAGGGAGGAGGGGTGTTTCGGGCATATATGTATGTATGTATGTGCGTGTGTGTATGTGTGTGTATGGATGTGCTATAACGGAAAGTTGAACTCAAACTGGCTGTTGCCATTTTGTTTTCTCCCCTTTTTTTATTCCTATATCTTTTATTGTGGGATGAAAGCAAAGTTGAAGTTTGAGTAAATAGCCAAAACTGAAGTTAAAAAGTTAATACATAAGCAAAAGTAACAAGAGACATCCAAGAAGCATATTCGTATCCGTCTTAATATCCACGCTCACAAGCACAAGCACATTCACATGCTCATCCGTATTCATATCAACATTCACATTCACATTCACATTCAGATATTCGTTTCCCATCCGCATTTCGAGTTTGTTGTTGGTGCTGAGCACGTTAAACGTATTTAAATTCAATTTACAAAAGTTGAAAGCTAATGATGACCCAAGAGCCACCATAAGTAAGAAGTAGCCACTCGAGTTGACATCCATGACTTTGGCAAAGACACATGGTTGAGGAATTTGAAGGAACTTAAGATACTTCTTACACTTACTTCTCCCAGTCGCAGATGTGTCCAATGCTGTTGCATTGCATGCTTAAACATGTCAAATGTCTTTTAAGCCATCGATCGAATGGAAAGAGTCTATGGTAGATGCAACTCCCTGAAATACTTGCCACTTGCCAGTTGCCAGTTGCCACTTGCTACTTGGCACTTCGTGTGCGACATTCTGTTTAATAAATGATTTCGGTATCCGTAAAATGCGTCTGCTATGCGCTTACATCCATTGCAGGTGGATTGGTGGCTTAGTGGGTTCTTGGGTTCTTGGGGAGGGGGAAGAGCGGTGGGCAGACATGACGTTCACAAAAACTTTTTGAAATATGAAGTCGGTCTCCACACCTGCAATGCCTGACCGGATGCAGCTACTAAGTAAGCGCTCGATGACAAAGCAGCCCAACCGAGTGCAACGCTGCATCTCCTGTGCAGCTGCAGCTGCAGCTTCTCATAATGGAGTGCAAATAATGTTGCATGCTTTTAGGCGCATCACACACACCTACATACATAGCTCAGCATTGCACAGCATGTTCTTCTGACAGCTATCAGCATTGTAATCGCATTTCTTCTACTTTATAACCACTTTTTACCAGCTAATTTCCTTGGTTAAATTCAACATAACATTCATGTCCTTAATCCTTACCAATAATGATGATATTTTCATAAAATAATCGTATCCGTGTATAAACAAATTCATATAAATATAGTAGACTATAGAGAAAGCTGTCGAATTTTGCCCAATCACAGCTGATACAAAACACAAAACATAAAAGGGAAAAATAAAATTTATTATATTCTTTGAAAAGTTTTGATTGAAATTTCACAAAAATTGTGCCATCGAAAATTATTAAAAAAAAAGGTATTCGATTTAATGAATGGTTCAAAATTAAACTATCTACATAAGCTGCGAGCATTATGGTTATTTTGTATTATGACCCTAAGTTTAATAACGTCAATAAGCTGTAAAAATAATACAGAAAAATTGAAAGAAATACCAAAGCTATGTGCCTATTTGATCAAGGAGAACGTTCAGGTTAAGCGCGTTTGCAGCCTTTCAATCGGGAAGGATGTGTATATTAAGATGCGTCCGATATTTGTAAATTTGGGAGATCAGGTTACCATATTCGTGGACGATACTAACAAAACGCTATTTGCAACAATGAAAAATTCAACACTCCATTCATGTATTGCGCTTAAATTGCTCGGCGTTGCTACATTCAATTGCACGACGGTTGAATTTGCCGAGTTGACAGTGATCATTAATGATTCAAATATGTATTGCTTTCCACATCATCTTTATATAGCGGAAATGTTCTTCAATTCCTGCCGTCGATCCGTCCGTCAAAATCGAATTCTACAAAATGCTGTAACCAAAACCGAAGCTGCCGTCATACATTTTGTCACTCTGAAGGATGTTTCCAATTCGCATATGTCCAACTCTAAAGCATTTCATGTGCAATTGTTATGGCCATTTCTATTAGCTTTTCTATATACTGTAAATAGTTGCAGATTATATAATAATAATAAATAATACATTTTATTTTGATTCTTTATTAGCCGAATGTAATTACAAAAACAAAACAAAAAAAAACAATCGAAATCCGAGCAAACAATGTGAATGGATGAGATACATCTAGTATATGGTAATAACGTGTTTGCCATAATGCATAAATTGCAGTGTACCCATTTGCGAGTCATAAAATGCATGTCCTGCATATCCTGCCATTCATATAATGACAGCCAGGTGCAAGTGCCAAATGTCATTAATTGCGATTCGATTTACAAGAGACGTTAACCGGCAATCTCAAGTTTATCAATTATTGTTAGTGTGTACGTATGTATGTATGTATATAGCACGCTGAGTGGTTGTACTACAAATAGATTTTCCCAAATTTACACTTCTATCCCCTTATCCCCACCCATCCGCCACCTTGCAACATCGTCCATTGTAACATTGTAAATGGCCCATAATTGTCACATAAGCTGGAATCAGGAATTTCCACTTCCACCCATACTCACACTCACACTCACACTCACACTCATACTCATACTCACACTTACACTCATACTTACGGTGACTTTTGTTCCGAGTCAACAGCGTGGAATCGCAAGAGTTAGGCAAAAGGAAAACGGAAAAAGGAAAAGCTTTCCCAAATAGGCGGCGGAAGCGTGAAAAATTCATTTAAGCAGTCGGCAAACTGCGATCCCCATATATCATAGACCGCCATCAGGTCAGAAGTGGCACCCACTGCACAAAAGGTTGAGGTAATTCGACTTGGGTATACCCTGTACTTATCATACAACGGCATTTTGCTGACTTACAAAAATCTATTTATATTCAAAGGCTTTGTTTTGAAAAGCATTTTGTATTTTTTTTTTTTTTTTTTGAAAGCGATGATCCTGATCCTGTTTAGCATGAACTCTTTCTGACTGTGACAAACATCAACGCAGCCACATGACACTCCGTTGTTTTATTTTCCCACTCAACAACAAAAACAACAAAAGGAAAAATAAAAAAGGATTTTCTACCAGCAGCCTACGGGTCTCAGGACCCTGTGTCTAGGCGTGCGATTCGTTCATAAATCATTAGGCTCGATTGTGTGTCCAACGCGTTCTTCTTCTTCATCTTCGCTGCTTTTGTCCTTCTCATCTTCTGCTCCCACTCGCCCTCTCTCTCTCCTCTCTGCCCCTTCTTGTTTTTAGACAATGTGGGTAAAATGTTTGCTGGGCTATTTACCGGGCCGGCAGGCAAGTTTGCTTGGCCAAATTTTGGTGGCACAAACATACGTACCACACATACATACATACATATATTGCTGCCCTGGCACACACTAAATTAATAAAGCATTTGCTATCTGCGCGGCATGTTCCAAAAAAAAAAAAAAACAAAAAGAAAAAATTACAGGTAAATCTGCCACTCCTACCTCAAAACCAAAAAAAAGAAAAAAAAAAGAAAAGGAAATAAGAAAAAAAGAAAAAACGAAAGAGAAGAAATTGCAGCTCTAAAAAGATAATAAGCAATGAATTATCCTACACGCAACGAGTATCAAAATTAACCTGCCTGCTGTATATGGTATATGGCCACACAAACACACACACACACACACACACATACACATATATATAGATACATATGTAATATGTTTGTATAAGTATGTATATACACATGTAAGTCTGAAAGTGTAAGCTTGTGATTGTAGAG
Source organism: Mulgravea parasiatica (assembly GCA_037075045.1). Classification (NCBI taxonomy): domain Eukaryota; kingdom Metazoa; phylum Arthropoda; class Insecta; order Diptera; family Drosophilidae; genus Mulgravea; species Mulgravea parasiatica. The sequence goes on from JBAMCR010000037.1 coordinate 54,624, forward strand.
GTGTGTGCATAGTAGAATTTATCGCACGTTACGCCTGATGCTGAGAGTTGTAATTTTTCATGAACGCACACAGCGGCACAAACACACACAGAGACATGTATATGTAATGTACATATGTGTGCGTAAAGGATGAGATCCTGCAAAGATGTACTCATAGATGGTACTATGGATGAAGATGGAGATGAAGCTGGATATGGAGTTGGGATTGGAGTTGGAGTTGAAGATGAAGCTGGATATGGAACTGGAACTGAAGCTGGAGCTGGAGATGGAGATGGAGATGAAGCTGGAGATAAAGTTGAGTCTGGAGTTGGTTCTGGAGATGGATATGCAACGAGAATGCCAACAATGTGGCTGACTTTGAGGCATAGCCACGGCAACAGCACACGACACGACATCCACCCGACAAATCAACTCAGAACTATCCCAATAATTAAATTTACAATGTTTATTAAAGTGCTGTTAATATATTTTCTGTTTAATTAACATAACATTCCCACTTATCCAATTAAGACTGTAATTACGGGCTAATCATATTTAAAGATTATTATTATAAAAAAAACATGAAATTGGATTTGAAAGATGAACAAATATTTAAATTCCTATAAAAATAAAATTAATTTATAATCTTGGTGAATATGTATATGATACACATTATATTTTTTTTTTTGCAAATTCTTTCTCTTTTTTAATATATGTATTCATGTACATTATATTTTCGAAATTGTCAAGTTTGAGTTAATAAACTTTGAAAAACTTTCGCGTTAAGACTTAATAAACTTTCGGCTATAAGTCATGTCTCTCTCGTACGTTTGCTTCATTTATTTCATTCTTTTAATGTACAATTTGTCGCCTGTCGCTTGTATTTTGGTGGTGTGTGCGCGTGTGTGTGTGTGTGTTCACCAGGTGTGTGAGTATGTGTGAAATCTAAGTACTTCATGAAAGGATAAGCTTTGTTGTTGGTTTTTTTTTTGTTTTTTTTTGTTTTTTTTTTCATTTTTATTTTGTTTGCGGCACTTCAGAAACGTTTTGGTGCTCCGGATGCAGCACGCGGCACATTATGCAAGATTAATTTGTGATGTCGTTATAAATAAAAGCTCGGGCATTTTGTATGTGACTCGGTTCAACTTGTCTAAACGACAGCAATCACACATACACATACACAGAGAGAGAGACCGAGAGACAGAGAGACAGACAGGCACTAACACTGAAACAATTGCTAGCGGTTTTCATTATTTTCTTTTTTTTTATTTTGGCTTCTTTCGTTTTCTGTTGCCTGTTGTCTCACACACCTTACACCTGCCAGGACTAAGAGCCAAGAGTTTTTGCTCCTTTTACCGACGACATTGCGGTCTGTTAGGTAATATGTGTGGCATTTACCTCTGATGGATTAGGAGTCACGGGTAACGGATAACGGGTAACGGGTAACGGATAACGGTTAGCGGATAACGGGTAACTGGCCATGGTTAACGGGCAGCAATAGGTAACAGGTAACAGGTAACAGGTAAAAAGGCAACGTCAATGACCAATGTCCACGGCAAAGAATAATGTTGCATTTCATTTCTCTCGACAGTAATTCGCTCACGAAACGCGTTTTGTTCACATAATCCGATTTGCAGGCAGCTTACACACACACACACACACACACACAAACACACACACACACACACACACACACACACACACACACACACACACACACACACACACATAAAATGACAGCAGTCACATTTAGCCGTCTCACTGCGAAGTCACATTTATTTTTTATTCATTTGCCGTTTTTGTCGTAATTCTCGAACTAAGTGGTTGAAATGAAACAGAAATAACAGAGAGAGAGAGTAGGAGAGAGAGAGCGCCATAGCGAGGGAAAGTAAGTAAAAAAAAAATAAATAAAAGTAAAAAAAAAAATTAAAGACAAATGCTCGTCGTCAATAAGTGTTAAATATTTTTTCGTGCCTTGTTTATGCGTCTGTTACCAGATAAATTCAAGAAGTCAAATTTCAAAAGTCAATTTCTTGTGTCAACTCACTCCTTGAATTGTTTTAGGTTATGTTATGTTAAAAGTGTGGCAACGCCATTGTCACTAGTAGTAGTTGCCATATTAGCTTATTTCAAATAACTGAAATATTTCAGAATTGATCGCGTCTAATTGAATTATTCGATTATCTATCGGATTTCTGTTCACAATATTCTGCACGCATAAACGTACCAAACAAAATAAATAAATCGAAACAAGCAATTCTCGAGTATCTTATAAGTACTGAAAATTGTTGTTGTCATTTAGCTAGCATTACTAGAATGCTTTCTATTATTGATCAGCACAAGGAGCCCCCACAAAGGATATTCTGTGCGGGGGCAGCAGGCAGCGTTTGACAATATTTGCAAATTCCATGTGCTTGAAATGTTTTTAAGTTATTCTCAATTTAATTGAGTTAAAGTACAATTGATAAAAATAATAATGAAATACTGTTAACATTTTAGATATCTATTATTTGTTTATTAAATTAATTGTAAATTCCAAAAGATCTTAAATTTGCAATTCTTGTTACCTTAGCATTTGTGAAATATAATATTGTATAATAACATAACATGTTTTTATAACACACCAATTGAAAAATTTAACAATACGAATTTTCATTCTATTTGGTTATCATTAGTTTCCTTCAGAGTTCCTTGTGCTCCATCGCCAGTTTGTGGAATTTAACAAAAATGTTGCTGGTCAGAAATAATAATGTGCGCTCCGAGCATTAAAAATTTACAACAATGCAAAATGTAATGGGATAAAGTGTAGAATGAAATAGAATATTGACGTTTGCTATGCCAAAAAAACGAATACGAATACGAATATGAATATGAATACAAAAACGAAAACGAGGTGGAAAAATTAAAACAAACAAATAGTATGGGGAAAAAAAGAGAAGAAAAGAGAACAAAAAGAAAATCCAATGAATTTTTAAATATATCGAAATGCTATGGCTGGAATCACGATCGAGGGGTATCTTGTGCGGCGGTTGTCCGTGTCTGGTAAATTTGTGTATGCATAAATGAATATGAAATAAAATGCCGTGGCGCAATTTATGGAATATTCACGAATATGAAATGAAAAAAATAAACGAAGAAGAAGCACGCATCTGCAAAGAAACAAAGAAAGAGAGAAAGACAGAAAGAGAGCGAGAGAAAAAGAGAGATGACTGAACTTGCGGAGGAGAAAATAATTTGTGAGGTCAGTTGGCCGCATTGCGCAGAGAGTTCAAAGTTGAAGGAGTCATGGAACAAGTAGCAATTCCGAAGGACTAAACTGGCTATCAGCAGCGTTCAATTCAATTAGCCCAAGTGAGGATATCAATCAATGCGTGCTGCATCCAAACCATGGCAGCGCCAGTATAATCAATGGATGCGAGCGCTTAGCTGCCTTGCCTGGTTTGGGGTGGACGACCATTGTGAACTAAATGAGCGACAGATGGACGAAAGCTGACGGCCAAAATCAGGCAAAGGGCAAGGCGAAAAGATAGCAATGGCACCTGGGAGAGATTTGTGGTACCACCTGACGACAAACCCCTGAGGGCATATTCAGCAGTTTTGCAATTGCCTGGCAAGGAAACAGCATGGACAGCATGGCCAGCATGGCCAGTAGGACAGAAGGACAGGAGGACAGCAGGACAATCAATTTTGGATGAGCTTGGCAAGCGACAGAGCTTTACTTAGCCTTACCTTGCCTCGCTTCGCTTCGCTTAATCAGACCCCACCCCACCCCACCCACTCCCACCAGCCAGACATTGGCCGTGGCCCTTGAGGCCATCTATATACTCGTTCCTCGTACATACATTTGTACCATATACTCGTACATGCTGTACATGCATGTATGGGTCATGGTGTCCTCTTTGCTCTTTCGTGTTTATTCTTTTGCTTGTCGTGTTGTTGTTTTCGTTGCATTTATCAATTTGTTTGCACACCTATCAATATGTTGTTGGCCCGCTGTCAAGGTGTTAGTGTATGTGTGTGTTGATGTGTGTGTGTGTGTGTGTTTTTCATTAACTCGGCATCCTTAACATCCTTCAAATGAGCTAAACAAGGACAGCATAGTAGAGGTAAGCACGACAATTGCCAACATTTTAAGACAGCCTTCAATTGAAATTTGAGTTAGCCACAAGAAGCTAAATGCTGATAATAATGCTAATTTATCAATAAATATTTGATTAACTTCATATAATTATTATGTATTGTATAATCGTTTATGGTTATATCACTCATACGACACGTTTGCAGGCCAGCAGAATTCTTTTCTTTGTACGCAGTTACTAGATTAGGCGAACCCTAACTAACCAGATTAATGTGACAATAGCATTTGCAAATACCATACATATGTATATACCATATATGTATGTATGTATATTTCTTTTCTTTTGTTAACATGGTCAAAGTTCTGTTTTTTATTTTTGGGTATTTTATTTTTGTTTTCTTCCTTACATTTGAACTCAATTTGGGTCCCAAACACATTTGTCTGTTTGCCTGGTTTCGTTGCTTAGTCACGCAACAAATTTCGCAAATAATATTATCTTAAAGGATGCCCAAAGACTGATATAATAATTCAATTTACCCAAATTGACAGTCGACCAAAATAAGAAAAATATCTACAAAATATATTGTATTTGACGATAGTATGGTAAATAAGGGGCGAAACGCTGGTCAAACTGTGCAGCAAACTTTAAACTATCTGGACATTAAAAAGAAAAACAAAAGCCAAAAAACAAGAAAACAAAAACAACATAAAAATAAAATAAATAAAATTTAGTGTGTTATAGTGTGTGTAGTATGTATGCGTTGTATATTTGACTTTTGGTATATACTGCACAATGGGGTATACTCGTATTTTGTCGTTGATAATTTTTAAATTTATTTTAAATTCTCAAAATTGGTTTAACCTGTTTATATTTATGGGTGAATGCATTAAATAGAAACTGCCAATAGGATCAATTGATCAAGAATACTTTCGAAGAGATAGCTAAAAATACTAAGTCCTGGTATTTAAATACTATACGGTACTTATAGATCAATTGCTGGTATTTTAGTTAAACTTTTTCATACAATGCAGTATTTTTATTTGCTTTTCTTTTTGTTTTTAAGTTTAAGTTTTGGTTTTTTTTTAAATTCATTGAATAAAATCAAGTGATTTGTGTGTGTGTGTGTGTGTGTGTGTGTGTGTGTGTATGTGTGTGCGTATGTTCGTGTATATGTAAGCGCAGCAAGTCAGTTGGCCTTGTTGTGCATTGTGCAACTCGCAACCTTCCAACCTTACCCCCCGCCTCTAAACTGAGTGCTGTTGCCAAAGTTTAATTGCTTGACTTGGTCGCTCTTTGTTGTGCCGTTGTGCCGCTGTCCAGCTTGTTGGCTTGGCCAAAACGATTTTGGGTCTTTCGTCTAGGTTTTTGGTACTGGTTTCGGTTCTGGTTCTGGTTTTGGTTCTGGTTTTGGTTCTGGTTCTGGTTCTGGTTCTCGTTTGGGTTCTCATTCTGTTTTTGGTATTAGTCTAGCTGGCCACGTTACACACACTTCAGTGAAGCGTTTTACAACTATTTCTGTTCTGCTCCCCTCTCTCTTCACGCTCCTCGCCACTCTCCGCTGTACTGTTTCTGCCTTTTCTCTTTCTCCATTTGTAAACATTTAAAGAAAACGTGCCAAAGCAGATCGACAAAAAGAAAACACACCAAACTACAACCAACATCGAAATAAAGTAACAGCGTTTAAGGGATGACTGTGAACTACCCTGTAAATTAAAAATATTCATTCACTGATTGATTGCCTGACTGATTGGTGATCAACACCCAAAATGCATATTTAGTTAAAAATTTCTTTTTTGGATTTTGTCAATTTCCTTTTTTAATTTTTTGATTTGAAAAAGCAGTTTAACTATTTGTCGAATGAACGAAATGAATATACAAAATTGCGTCTATCCATAGTTTTTAACAGGGTATGGTAAAATACTAAATATATATACTAAGTATAAATAAATAAATTTCTAGGCCCTATGCAGCAATACGGCCATTATAAAAACTAACAACTTGCAAATTTTGCATTGGGACTCTAACGATGGCTACATGTGAAAAATGGAAAAACTGCAATTGCAACAATAGCAAAGGCAACAACAACAAGCAACAACAACAACAAGCAACAGCAACAACAAGCAATAGTAAAATAACAACAAAGCACAAGAGCAACTGCAATTATTTAACAATTTGTATGGCTGAAGTGCTTCAAACTTTTGCTTAAATAATGTGTACTGCAACTTGTTGTTTTTGAAAATGTTTTCCTTTTCCTTTTGTTTTTTGTTTGTCGTGCTTTTTTTTTATTTTTTGTTTTCCGTTTTTGTTTTTTGTAGCATTGTTTGATTTTCTTGCTTGTTTTTTTTGCAGCAAAACTATTGAAATTCTCTTTTTGTCCTTTCTTTTTTTTGATCAAAAAACAAATTAAATAGTTTAATTTATTTAGCATGATATTTTTTAAGTTGAGCAATATATTGTATAAAACAAAGCTGCCATTTGAAATATTTTAAGTAAGTAATTAACAAAAAAAACAACAAAAACAAAGCAATAACTGAGCAATTTCAGGTAATGGTTCATATCATTAAATTGAAATCAAATAAACACGGCTTCAAGTTAAAGTAAATGCACAATATAACAATGAATATGCAAATTTTGAACATATTTTGCGATAGTTTGTTGTTGTTTAAAAAAAATGATGATTCATTGTGGGTGAAAAATGCATTTTCAGCTTTTTTGTGCAATTTAATGGCTAGAACATACCGTACAATAGATAAATATCATAAATAAAGAATGTGGTGCTAGTGCATCACATATATCACAGGTTAAAGTACACATTATGAGCTTTTCTTTTCACTTTGCTTTTTTTTTGTGATTCTTTTATTTTATTTTTTTTTTTTTGTAATAGTATGTAGTATGGTATAGATTGTCATGGCCCATCTCATTATGCGATCGCACAAATCTTAGGCTGATGGGCTTGGTAAAACAACTCGTTTGTTTGCCGGCCACTCGACCAGTGCCTGTTCATGTACCTTGTCCAGTTTCTTGTTTACAGAAACAGCCCCTGTAACCCGCCAGCTGCCTGGACAGGACAGGACAGGACAGGAATTCAAACACAGGCTTAAGTACCAAGTGCAAAGTGCCAAGTGCCAAACGCCAAGCGGCAAGCTCCAAACTCAAAGTCAAACTCAAACTCAAACTCAAACTCAAAGTTTGTCCGGCAGCGGCAGCTATGCACTGATTTTGTTATTCTTGTAAAATATGAGCTTAAATTAGGCTCACACACACACACACACATACACATACACACGCAACACCGTCAATCATGTTGTTGGACGAGGTGTGGGGAAGTGGCACAGGCACACACATACACATACCATATTTGTGCAAGGTTTTATATTTTGTTGCCTAAAGATTTTGGCCAACAATCTCGACATGAAGCGGAGGCCTGATAAAAAAAAAAAGAGACACATGTAGACAAAGTGTAAAACTCCTCCCTGCCCTGACAAAGTGTGACAGAGAGGGGGATATACGGATTGTATGCATATACATGCTGCATAGACAAACAGATAGAATGAGAGAGAGAGAGAGAGAGAGAGAGAGAGAGAGAGAGAACGAGATTGGCTGAACAGGCAAGCGCCCAGGAGCACATATGTCCTGGCCTTGTCGAGTTTTGCCACCGAAGATGTGTTTGTGAATTGTGCACTCATTTTGTTGAAAAATTGAAGTATATGCATGACTGCTTCAGTGCCCATGTCAGTGTCCCACACTCTTTATCACACGCATAGTTCCTTTTGCTCCTCACGTAATCCTTCTCTTTCTATACGTGGGCAAAGCTATAGAATGTGCGAATCCTTTTAGTGTCTTTGCAGATTTTCTAAGATTTCCGGTCACTTCACTAATGAGTTTTACAATGTGTGGCATGGAAAAATTTGTTGACACATTGCTTGCACAAACAGGGCTTAGATCGAATGCACTCACATCCACTCACATCCATTCATACGCACTAACATAAACACAAACACACAATATCCACAAGCACTCATAGTTAGAAATTTGCTTAATCTAATTCTTCTATTCACATTCGCCTACTCGTTCGGCATTGTCCTTTGTCTCCTTACGTGTTATCCTGCTCTCAGTTATTGTATGATTTGTGCGTATTAGGGATTAGAAATTTGTTAACAAATTTACGCCACAAAATCTTCAAGAAAATGTAGTATAATTAAATAAATTATAACCGACATTATCGTTACATTTTTTATTGAAATAATAATCATCATTATCAAATATTGATATAAAATCTTAATTAAATGAACATAAGAAAACATGCAACACTTTAAAAATGTTGCCAATCAAGCTAAATGCTGCGAATCGCAATTGCCATCAATTGCTGGTGTCACGCGGCGTATGAGTAATTCAACAATAACTCAAATGGCACATGGTAAAAAGAAAAAGAAGGCAAATGGCAAATGGCAAATGCTCACCATTTAATATGGAAATAAAAAATAAATATACAAATTTAAGCTATTTTTAATGTTCATCAAATGACAATAATTTTTGGTTTATGCTCCATTTATAATAAATTTTACGTAAATTTATGTTGAACTGTTTACAAATGGAGAGTCAATCGAGTGTGAGGGCTATGAATGTAAAATTTTATATAAATATGCTTTGAGTCGTACTAAAACGGTTTAGTTAAATAAATCGAATGAACCGAAATCGAACTGAAAACATTAAGCCCCAATCACACAATGAATACCCAATTGTTAAACCCAATTGCAGCCAAAACTCAACGGGGCTAAGTATTTTGCATGATTTGCGTAAAATAAAACCAAATAATTTATTTTGCATATGGTAAATATTTAACACCCAACAATTGAAACGACTTTTGGCCACATGCAATTCGCGCTTTAAATAAATAATTATCTATTTTTTAGCTAAAGCGTGATCAGCTGAACTCTCGTATACCCTGTAGTCAGAAACGCAAATATACAGCATATATAATATATGTATTGAAAAATATTATTCACGGGATAAATTATTGATTGAAATATATATACATTTAAAGATAAATTGTACAATACATAAATTTAATTTAAGTTTTTTATTAAAGTTAAACATTTCTTTTTTTGTCATTTCTTCCAGTTAATCAAAAGATTTTTTAGCTGTCACTAATATATTAATATTATAATTTAATTAAGAGTTTCATAATTAAATTCAGGGTATGAAACTTTTTATTAAATGAATAGTGTAATTTATAGGTGTTTTTGTGGTTTATTCTTGTTTATTTGTTTATTTATTTTTTGTTTTTGTTTCATTATTTTTGTTGTTTATTTTTGTTGCTTTTGAAGTTCTGTCTGCGGGTTTTGTAACTTTGGTATTCGCTGTGCATAAATTGCATTAAGCAAAACCGAAAAACAAAAACGAAAAAAAAATAAATAAATAAAAAAAATTGCAGTAAAAAAATATAAAAAAAGGGCGTTGCATAAATCTTAACTGCAACAGCCACATTTAATTGCAAAACTTTTCCCCAAAACTGCCGCATTCTCAGAACTTTTTAGGTGTTTTTGCTCAGTACGTGCTCAATCTAACGGTAATGGCGGCTGCTTCCATTGCTGCTGTTGCAAATCAGCGCCATTTTGCTCTTCAAAATTATTACGCATACGCATACGCATACGGACGCATAAATACGAGTCATATACGAGTTTGTATGTAGTAGCATATACACTTCTTCCGTCTTTTCAATCGTTTTGTCATTTTACAGCGCATTGGATTTTATCGACTGCCAAATAGCCAACACTTGGCGACCAATTCATGCGTCCGTTTGTCCCTCTGGCCCTTTGTCCATCTGTTCGCCTGTCCGTCTGTCCGTCTATTGGCCCACAGCCTAACATTGGCTGACGCGACCATAAAAAGTTGTATTCATACCCTGTATTTATCGATAAAATGCATTTGCATTTCACTTTACAAATGATTATTTTATAAGAAAAAATAAATAAATAAATAAATAAAACAAAAAAAAAATATAGTCTAAGAAACATGGAGATTGTAATAGAGTATATCATATACCCCCCCCTATAGGGTGTCTTCCAGTCTTTCATTTTCTAGCTGCTTTTCATTGCTTTTTTTTTGGATTTGGATTTTTTGGTTTTTTTGTAGCTTTAGTTTTAGTATTCTTGACCAATGGCAGTTCGGTCGCAGCGGTGCCCCAAAATCAGTTAACAGGCAATTTCAACTATTTTACAGGCAGAGTTCGGCATGAGCCAAATGACCGGAGCCAAATGTCAATACCATCAGCTAGCTGAACGAGCGTATGTACAAGCTAGAGCCATGAAATGGCCAACATCAGTGAAAGGGTCAAAAATAGTTATCAATGGAAAGAAATAGCCACGATTTGAGCAGGTTTTACAAGGTTTTACTGGCCCCTACTTGGCAAATGAGTTTTTGTTGCCTTCTTTTGTTTGTTTGTTTTGTTTTGCTGTTTTTGAGACAGCGACAAGATAAAACATGTTCCAGCACGTTTTAACAAGACAACAAGAAAAGCATTGTGAAAAACTTTTCACATTGAACAGCTTTTCACCATTTTTCACAAATTTCACAAAATACTACTTGAAAGATAAAGAATTCCATTTACCATCAATGGGCGTAACTTTATATAAGTATTTCTTTTCCTTTTTTTCATATTTTCATTTATTTTTCATTTATACAATATATATATATCAAATATTATTTAGATATTTATATTATTTATTATGTTATTTTATAAATTAATTTAAAAATAAATAATCTTTGCAACAATTATCTTTTGGTGTTTCTTTAAATAGCTGAAAATGAAAACATTTATTGAAAACATTGTTAACTAAGTGTGTCAACTGTCAAACTTATGTTGACACTTTCGCTTTTCATATCGATATCGATATCAATATCGATAAACAAATGCAACATGCTGGTAATTTGCTAATGGCAAAGTACTCGTAAGTTGCACAATTGCACAAGTTTCCGACACATGTTTAGGCCGGACATGAGACATGTGACATGTGACATGTGACATGTGACATTTTGTGATAACGTATTGTATTCACATTTTTTAACGGTTCGCTGCTATAAAAAGCGATACCCAGTTACCGTTACGCATTCATTTTTCATTTGCTGCAATGAGAGTTTGTAAGTTCTCACCACGTTGATAATATTTCATGGCTATAATCATTCTCTTCTATTGAACGCTGCCAGACAATTGGCTGATATTTATCGTTGTGATTGCATTGCCTGCGTATGCAGGATCTAGCAAAGGTCACGTGAAGGTCAATATAGTTCCTGACACAACAACAATTAGGCCACCACCATGCACCACAACACGGTTGCCATGTACAAAGGCAACAACAAAGGCACCCTGTGCCAGCACAACAAGGACACCTTGTGGCAGCATTACAACAGCCTGTACGTCCACCAAAAAAGGCACCACAACGCCACCACCAAGTTCGACAACAACAACAACAACAACCAACAAGTCCACAACAACGCCGCCTGGTGCCCAACGGGTGTCATGGCGTGACTGTCGCGACAATGTGGATGGCACGTTTCTAGCTAATGGCAGGCACTGTGGACAATACTACGTGTGTCGCGGCAATCGTCCGAGGCGTCAACATTGTCCCTCGGGCAAGTGGTTCGATCGTGAAGGCCTGGTCTGTCGCAATCGGCGTCAGGTGAGCAACTGCCCCGTCCAGCGGAACTAAGCTCTGGTCGGACTCTTATTGAAATCATCTTAGGTTTAAAATAAAAAACATTTAATATAAGTTTATACAAGAATAAATCCCATAGGAAGCTCTTTAAATAAATGGCAAATTGAAAAGAAAGAAAACAAAAACAAAAACAAAAATGAAAGCGAAAAACAATGAAGGAACCCATCCAATTTGATTAAATTGAAGTGAAGAACCAATGTAGAAGCAACTGTAGACTGATAAATAGTATCATTTAGGGCGTATATTAATGTCACTTTGTTAATAGAAATCCCAGACTAAGCCATACACGATTAAGCTGTCTGGCTGCCAGAAGTGTCAGACAGGCCACAAGCTGTCCCAAGTGTTGGCATTTGGTTATATTGTGCGAGTAGGCCAGGCCAATGGCATTGCCCTCATCAATTGCCATCAATTTAGAGAATTGCAAAAACTTTGAAGCTGTGAAGGACATTCAATCAAGCAACAAAATGGCTAAAACGCAAAACAAAGCCATAAATTTGTCAACACTTTGGGCCAATAGCCGCGAGCGTAATGCGACTGTGGCTATAACTTTGACTGTCATTCTAAGCTCTCTTTCCATCTATCTCTCTCTCTCTCTCTCTCTCTCTCTCTCTCTCTGTGTCATTCTCTCTTTCGCTCTATGTGTAAGTGTGTAAGTGCGTGCGGGCGCATTCAAGCAGGAACTTCACGTTATATGCGCTTAAAAGTGTGCTACAGTTTTTTGAATTTTTTTTTTATAGGCGTTCAACTTTTTGGGCGCCAGAATGCGACATTTGTGAGTTAGTGTTTGTGGCATTATAATGTCACAGCTATTCGTTATTGTTGAAGTTGTACACACTCACAGACACACACACACACACACATACACCAAGTGAGACAAGCTAGATGATTTGTGCATTCAATATCAATCTGAAATTCTCCGCAGTTGTAGCTCGATCTGGTATAGTTTACGTGTTATCCTGAGGGCCTACACCACACACCCCACACACCCCACACACTCCACACACCCCATACACCCCACACACTCCACACACGCCACATTTCTGCACCCGCCGCGCACCCCTTGGAAATGACTCCGAAATGTTGCAAGTATTATCGTATTTCCGCTTGTGCTTTATTATTTTTGCGTCCGCCTGTCGATTTTCGCTTTTGTTGCGCTTTCGTTAAATTTCGCTTGTTTGCGGCATTTTGCATTTTTGTGGGTCACAAACACAAATCAACGGCAATGCAACCCTGTCTATTGCCAGCCCTGGCTTACCCCACACAACGAGTTGTATCATATTTCACTGGGGTGTGCCGCCCTTCCGTCTCTCCATTCCCCGTCTCTCTCTCTCTCTCTCTCTCTCTCTCTCTCTCTCTCTCTCTCTCTCTCTCTCTCTGTCTCTGTCTCTGTCTCTTTGTGTTTTCTTTGGTTTGTTTTGCTTTGCTTTTAACAAAACCGTCACAGCTTCAGCCAGAGAGGAGTCAACAGACTCGACTTGACTGTGAATGTTGCTGTGAATGTTGCTGTGAATGCGCTTGTGAATGTTGTGAATGTGTTTGTGGATGTGGTAATAAAATGCACAAAAATCAACAAAACCAACTTTGCATGCAAAATGGCAACGCGAAGCATTTACCATCTTTTTTCCCCCTTTCTACGTATTTTTCTTTCTTTCTTTCTTTCTTTTTTTGTTTTGTTGTTGTGCTTGTTGTTTGTATTTTTTTTTAAATATCTTATAAATAGCGAAAAATGCCTAAAAGGGTATTAAAAAATTATACATAGCCATGTCTAAAAACAGATGACATCTATATCAACATGTTTAAGTATATTTACAAGTACTACACACAACATACATATACATACGCGTAGTATGTACATACATGTATGTACCATGTGTATGTACGGTGTAGACAAATGACTTTAAAATGGTTTTGTAATGAGCTTTAAATTGTTTGGAATTCCTTTATGGCTTTGTTGTTGTTATTGCACATTTCCATCTAAAATAAATTGTTTTACAATTCCAATTGATATATGGCTTATATATAAATCATCTTTTGGCTAGAGCAAAATCAATTGGCTGGCGAATAAAATATCGTTATCATGATAAACAAAACAATTTGGTTATTTTCATGAATAAAAGGATCAAAACTAATATGAACAATAAACAAGAAATTTGGAGCCATTGTTTATATCGTTTATACAAAATTTAATTATTTTAATTATGTTTGCATTCAAGCGATACACTTCTTCTTTAATTTATTATCAACTATTCATATAGAGAGTACTTCGGTTTAAAAATATATAATTTTATTACCAGTTAGTCCATCGGGATGAGATAATTGCAAAATATTTTTGTGTTTTATCTAAAAGGCACTTAGTTAGCATTTAATGTTACCCTTTAGTTCAAATGTAGCATAACTCGTTTGTATTAGCACAATTGAGAGTGCCCCAGGCACACATTTGCAAATTAAATTATATTGTATATTTATTTTGATTTCCCTTGAATAAAAAAAAATTACGCAAATAATTTGTTTGCTTTCATTATTATTTAATAATTGTGCGCATCAGTTGAAACATTAGTTTTGTTATTGTTGTTAAGTACTTTACAAAACTGCAAGTGCCTGAGGTTACATACCATATACTCACAGATTGAGCGAGAGAGAGAGAGAGAGTGGGCGAGTGGGCGAGAGAGTGAGTCAGAGGGGGAGGGGGATAGGACAGACACACTCACAAATATACTGACTGCAATTATTATAAATAATTGACAATTGATCATTGAATTTGACACTTACCTTAAATCAAAGCGTTTGACAAGTAGCGTTAATCATACGCCATGTTGGCCCGCAGGTTTGTTTGCCTTTCAATTCGATTTCATTAATTTGATTTTTCATATATACATATGTATATTTATACTTTTTTTTGCGATGAAAATATAAATGTTTATATTTTACAGTTGGTGTTTTCAGTATTTACTGATTGACTGAGCACGTTTATTTGTTTTTTTTTGTTACAATTTATTTATGCACAACAACAAAAAGTACAAATTATTAATAAAAAAAAGTGTGCGTATTTAATTGTGTACATATTTTGTTGTTTTCTTGTTGATGTAGTCAAGCTATTGTAAACATTAAGAAAATTCATAAATAATGTGTAAACAAACAGACTTGTTTTCTAGCCAAAGGGACTGAGCAACAAGTTTAACGATAGCTGACAGTATTAATATTTCAATACTATAACTCTTTAAGCTGTAATTTTTATAAATATTCGCCAAGGTAAGTAAGCATTAAAGTTGCGTCTCACTTATTCTTCTCCTTTTTGTTTATCTTCGTGTGGCAAGTTTCACTAACAAACTCTAATGTCGCTGGCACACACACAAAATGAACAATAGATAAATAAATCATAAAAAAGTAAAACTAATAAACGCAAAAAGGCGCACAAAATAAAATTAATCCCCGCGGTTGAAACATTTTTGGCTCATTTTGTAGATTGCGCGCTGAATTTTTAATTACACTCGACAAAAAAAAAAAAAACAACAACAACAAAAAATTGTTTAAATTGCAACTGAACTTTAAATGAAGCTTAAATCACACTCGCACATACATTCACGCACTAATACCCACCGCCTGTATGTCTGTGTGTATATATATATATATATAATACATGTAAAAGTAGTGTCTGCATATGTATGTGTATATGTGTATGTGTATGTACATATGCCTGAGGGCTGAATCGAATATGGCAGGCAGCGATGGCGAATGGCCATTATACACACCCTAACGATCTGGCAACGTTGGCAACGCGGCAGCACAGGCACAGTTATTTCCATTATTAATTAATGCGGCGAACACACACACACACAAAACACATACACCTACACACACACACACAAACATTTATCGCATCTATATATGCATACAGACAGTTGCACACCTCTGTAAAAAAAACCCCTCCCCCTCACACACACACACACACACACATGGAGTGTCTCACATTTTCAGGCTCGATTTGGCAGTAAGAAGCAACCGCATACAGTGGCTACAAAAAGTTTGCGCCATTCGCAAGTGAAAGTTGCACGCAAGTAAAATAGTTTATGAAGCAATTGAAAAACGTTCAGAAAACTTTTCACGCAGTTCATTTAACCCTCCACACCCCCCCTTCCCAACCAAACTATCCGCGCCCACAGAGAGGCAATCGTCATAGCAGATTTGTATATGCACGTATGTACCGTATGTATGTATATAAATGTATGTACTTTTCACATAAATACATATATGAGTACTCGTAGTATATTCAATTTATTCGAATTCTTGGGAACGCCGAACAGCTGAATTCAATTAAAACTAACCAAAACCAGCAGCTAGAATAAATATATTTTAATAATACCAAATTTAATAGTTGTTCCATATCAGTGCCACAAAAGTTTGTCACTTCAAAATATTGCAACATACACTACGTACAGTGGGACAAATACAGCACTTAAATGAAAAATTGGTATATGTAAAAAAATTATCAAAACAGAAAAAAGAGAAATTTATTTTTAAGTTTTTAATTAAACAAAAATATTTTTTTTATTTGATATCTTTTCAATTTTGTATACTTTTAAATTAAAGTAATATTTTACAGTTAATACCAATCGAAGAATTAAATACATTTACTTATGGATATGAACAAGTATTTATCGCACAATTAATCGAAGATAAGAGGAAATTATAATTACAAAAATAATATAAATATATTAGCTATGTATAAGAATAACTTTTCCTAGATACTTTCGACCTACCACAATTGCATCAAAGTGCAAACATATTCACACGTACTGTAGATGACCTTGTGTGTGTGTGTGTGCGTGTAATAAAGCGTAAGATTGTAACGGAATCGCCATCGTATTTGACGAAAAATCTAGTCAAAGGTTGATTAAATTTAAAAACGCTTGGGGCGGCATTAAGCGCTCTTTCAGCAAAAAACGCAAAAAATTGGCCCCATTGGGGTTTAACGGTCTTAGCTGCGGGGGGTGTGTGCGGATTTGAAAGGTGTTAACAAAAATTATTTACATATATACTTATAAGTATATATTTATTTGTTTACCATATACAATATACATTGTACGAGTATATGTATGTATATACTGTAAGACCAGAAAGGGAAAGTGAACAATTTTGTAACACCTTCAAGCGTTGCGAGGCTGTCGCCAACGAAACAAAACTAAGCAAAAGTCCGTAATAAATAAAAATCACATTAAACAACAACAAATTCGTGCGGGGAAATGTTGTTGCTGTTGTTGTTGTTGTTGTTGTTGTCGTCGTTGTTGCAAATACACGAGTCGAAAAAATTCTTTAGCAATTTATTATTAGAAAAAAATCAGTCGCTGAGGCCGCTGTGGCGAGAGAAACATAAGAAGAGGAAAAAAGAGTGAGGCCTGGGGCCAGACACTCGGTTCGGTTGGATTTTCTCTTTTCTCTTTTCTTTTTATGTATTTTCCATTTTTCCTTTTTGGTGTTATATGTATGTATTATAGTCGTGCACAGGGTATTATAATTTTGTCACAAAATTATTATACATATAATATAGAAGAGAAAAGGTTTACAACCCCATCAGATTAATTTATTTATACACAAACATAAGTATATATTGTTGTAAATATTTGTGAGAAACTATTTTGATAAATAAATAGATTATAAAAAATATATATTATAAAACTTTTACACTACAATCACGTGTTTAAAACTTTATGATGGCATTTAACAAGCTATTTAAATTTAAACGTAATCAATTTGCTAAATTGGAAAAATCGAATAAAAATCAATTTAATTGTATTTGACAAGTTTTTAGTCAAGATCAGACAAGTGTATATAGTAAAATAACATACATATATATATATATATACATAAGTATAATATTTTATTTCTCGTTTTGTATTTTGTTCCCAGAAGCAGCGGCGCAAGCATTCAAAGGCGATGGCGATGGCAATGACGTTGACAGTGGCTGCAGTATAGCATGCTCTACTAGAGATATACTCGTATAGTACATGTATGTAAAAAAAATATTCACCATGTTATTATTTATAAGTATTACACCCTGTACATATTGGAAATTAATAATTGGCAATACATACATACATACATACAATATAATAATGAGCAAATGGAGACACATTTAATTTAAAATAAATACAAATTTATACACATTTTATATCTGAAATAATATGGTATATGCAATGTATGTATGTATGTATAATATAAATGAAAACATTTTATAAAAGTCGCATTAAGCATACAGTTAGGTATGTTTGTGTATATATGTGTGTATATACTGTACAGTGTAAGAGACTCGTAACTGTGTCAGTAACAAAGGCGAATTAAGATCTTGCAAAAAGGGAAAACCCAAAAGGACGGGGTGTCTTTTAGTCGAGCAGTCTGTCTAGACTGTAGCTTTGTTTTGTGTTATTATTATAGTCTAGAGTACTGAGAGGAGCTTCTCATGTTTGCTGTGCTATTCAGGCGTAATACACGCATGCACATCACACACTCACACAGACACATTTATGTTTGTTTGTATTTGTATGTATATAGTATATGTATGCATATAGACTCGCGTCGGAGCGTCTCTCTCATTGCGGCTGCGTTGCCTAGTCAATATTTCATTTGGCACTTGAACCAAATACTTTTAGTTTGCTGCGATGCCATCAGACGAAGGTTAGCTGAGGATGTAGACGCTGACGTGGACAGCGGCGGCCGCAGCGACAACTTTAAACACGACATACATATATGTATATACATTAGTGTATATAAGAATACATTCATATACACGCATATGTATACTAAAATATATAAATTGTGATGTATACATAGATATAGTTTGGTAATTGATTTGTGTTTATACTTATTTGCCTAATTCCTCTAGTAAATTGGCTGGGCTTCTAACCCGGCGTATACGTAATCTACACAAACAATTGAAAAGCGAAAAATTAAAGATAGAAAATAATATATTTTGCTTTAACTTTATGTGTTTGTGGTAAAGGAAAATTCCTAAACAGTTAGTTAATAAGGGTTAAGAATGAGTTAAGCTTGAGATTCTCGTTTTTACTTTATTTAAATTTGATAATAAGCAGATGGTTAAATGGTGTGATATTAGTTAAAGCAACGCCTGTTAATCTATCACATTTCTCATTCTTTAAGCCAAATCGTTAAGCATATTTTTTGTGCTTATACATATTATATTATTTGTATATGGTAAGCATCATTATAAAAATTCCAATACTTGTACCGAAATATCCGTCTAATTTGTCTTTCTATATTATCAAAGTGGCTGGAAACCTACACAAAATTGATTGATTGTTACAAATTTTTTCTTATTTCCTTTTTTTTTTCTTCTTTTTTTGTTGCTCTGCTTTGCATTTGTTGTTGATTTTGTACATGTTGGCATGTCGGAAGCTACATAAAAAATTTTATAGCTCCGGCTTAGACTTTGCTAGACTCGCATTTCGTGTAAGGCAAAAACCGTAAAAATATCATTATTTCTGCTTTT
Source organism: Mulgravea parasiatica (assembly GCA_037075045.1). NCBI lineage: Eukaryota > Metazoa > Arthropoda > Insecta > Diptera > Drosophilidae > Mulgravea > Mulgravea parasiatica. Next base: position 73,898 of record JBAMCR010000037.1, read on the forward strand.
GATGCTAATCATGGAGGCAGACACCTAATAGGTTCCATAAAAAAGAATCATTTTTCAATTTGTTGCATCAATTTTTACTTATTTGCCTAACGATTTTACAGGGTATGGCGAAAGAAAAATACGACGACCACGGACAGCTGACAATATTCCAAAAAAACAATCTCATAGCTATGTATGTATATTGTACAATATATGTATGTGTATGTATATGGTATGTGTACATGTTGAACCATTGGCACGAAACACTTTTTACTGCTCTCCAATAAAAATAGAATTTTGACTTTGCCTGGCATACGATGTAGTATTCAAAATAATAAAAATAAATACAAAATAAATAAATAAATAAAAGTGAAAATTAAATATTCATGATTTTATATATCGAACTATTTACCTTTGAATACAAAAGACTTTAAAATTGAAAAATATAAATATATATATTTATATATACAGAGGGAGCGAGAGAAAGAAAGAGACAGAGTATTGAGAGTTGCTAAGATATGGATTATTATGTACAAAATATGAAAAACTAAAATATTTAAAAGTCGAATATGCTCATTTAAATCGCACTATCTATTTAGTGTTTATTTTTTTTTCGTTTTTTTTAATCTCCCTCATTATTATTTCTTTAATTTTAAATGGCAAAATTAGTATGTTCATGAGTTTATTTCATATGCAACAGGTTCTAGTATTTGAGGTTTCATTTTGGGATGGCGCAAATTGTAGAGCAATTTGTGTGGCAAGCAAAACTAATTGCGGCTTCACAAAGAATTCACAGAGGAATTGCAACAAATGAAGCAGACAGAAGTGGTTCAACTTTAATGCGGACACAAAAAGGATTTCAATAAATGTCATAAATTTGCCAGACGACTTAACAAATTGCAAACTGTTTGAAATAAATGCGAAACGGAATAAAAATCGAAATGAAAATGGAGAGGGAAATGGAAATGGAAGTAGATGCGACTGTGACTGTGGTGGTGCGGGTGAAGATGGAGATGGAATTGGTGATGGTGATGGACGTAGGAGGGCGTGGATGAGGAAATGGAAATGGAATCGGGACTGATATAAAGATGGCATGATGGAGATGGCCAGTTTTATTTTACAAAGGCATTTATTTCTCATCCCCTTTCCCTCAGCAACTTTTCTTACTGCTCTTTTGGAAAAGCTTTGCTGATTATTATACACATAGTTGGCTGCTGGCGACTGGCAAACGCATTCATTACATAAAGAAAAACCAGTCGCCACATAAACTGATCAGAAAATCATATATATATACGCTGTATATGTATGTATAAATACAAGCATAATATTTGTGAAAAGTACGCCGGTAAAAAACAAGTGCCAAAAAACTGAATTTTTTTCGCTGTGCATGAAAATGGAAGACCAAAAATTAATTTATATAAGCAAAGAGGAAAAATCAAGATAACTACGGAAAACTGAGCATCAGGGAGGTCGGTGGAAAATTGTGCCACGAGTTTTCAACCAAGATAAATTCAAAAGCTTTCACTTTTTAGCCAACATACAGTTTTGCTGTGCTTTCTTTTTTAAGTTTTATTCATAGTATTTTCTTTATTTTTATTTTGTATCATAATTAAATTAAATTGCTGCCTTAAACACATATACCTTTAAAAAAAAAAAAGGAAAGAATATATACATACATATATACATATGTATAGATATGTATACATACATATCCAACAGATATATAGAATATTTACATAAGTATTTTTATCTTGGCCACTTTGCAGTGGTTTTCATTTTTGTTGCAACTATAAAAATTGGGGCAAAACAACCCAGCGATGAGATGCGTTTTCCGTACGCAAAAGTGGAAACATTTTAATTTCTGTAATAAATAAACGCACAATTTAAGCCAACTTGTGTTTTGAATATCTTACATATTTCTTAACATTTAAGCCCGCAATCGACAAACAGATAGTTAACTTGAAATTTTTGTAAAATTTTTTAAAGTTTTTTTTTTTGTTATGTCTTTGGCCTTTTGCCAATTAAATGGTTAACACGAATTTAATCTGCGGGAAACATATGCATAATCTGCTGCTCATCCCAGGTTTATTTAAAATGTGTGTATGTGTATGTATGTGGGATATGAATGTGTGTGTATAAGAAATTGTATGTGTGTGCGTGTGTTTTTCATTTCTTTTTAGTTTCATTTGTATTTTTTTTCTTGGTTCTCAATTTGTTCAATGTAGGTCAAGAATTTACATAAATAGCTGCAAATGTTTCAACCGTTGACCAATTTTCGGGCCAAGTTGTTGCACATTGAGCTTCAACGAAATGAAATTACCAACGTAATCTGCAAACAGTTTTTTGAAGCGTGAAAAGTTCCGGTGGTCAAGGCTTGCTTTAAAACTATGCCATACAATTTATGATGTGAAAACACTGGATGCTTTTAGAATGAACTACATATATACATACATACATACATACATACATACATACATATGCATACATGCGAATGTAATAAAATAAATAAACTTTTAGAAAGCTTAAGAATTGTTTAATTCTCATAATGGAGTTTCACCTTTAACATACTTTCAATATTACCATATACAATGTAGACTTAATTCATTTTTTACTTTAATGGCGAAAATGTTTTTATTTTGAATTTTTTATTATTCATTTTTCATTATGGTTTTTTTTTTCGTGACCGTTCATATGTATAATAGTTAAATAAAGTTTTTGTTTTTTTTATTAAATTTAACTTCTTATTGATTGTTTCGTTCTACAAAAAAAGTACGTTAATATGACCTATTAGTCTTTTTTCTGATTAACATAATTTTTTTTTTGCAAATACGGTGAAATTATGTATATTGCTTATGAGTACATACACGTATGTACCATATACGTACATACATATAATACCAATGAATCTCTTTAACTTTTTTAAATTTTAATTGAAATTGTTTTCTCTTGCGTCAGAACTTGTTTTGGCATTTTCAGCTCAATCGATCGATTTTGCAAAATATTTAAACTATTAAAATAGAAATTCTTTTTTACACAAGTTACGCATAATTTAAAAAAAAAATTTAAGGAAGCAGCGACATTTATACAAAAACAAAAAAAAAACAAACTGAAAAACAACAAAAAAGTTGGCAACATGTGCGAGACAACGGGAATTATGACAAACAATTTGAAAATGAAACTTTTGAAAGCAACACAAAAAAAAATTAATTTGAAAAAACAAAATATACTGATATATCATGTATATATATGTATATTGTATATTGTTTGTTGTATATTGTATATTGTATATCATGTTGCGCCAATCGTATTATCCCATTGGTTGCCATTTATGCGAGGGTCGCTCGAAAACTTGGTGGAATATAGTAAAATCATCGTAACCAATATTATCATAATTAATATACTTTTAAATATTTTTCTAAATTAAAGAAAATGTTTCTATCTTTTTTTTTCCTTTTTGTGCGTTCTGACCAAAAATTTAATATGGCAACGCGAAAGTTGTTGCCTATTTTCAATAAACTTAATTCTGTTGTTGCAAGAAACTCAATTTATAAAATTGTTTATGAATGAGTAAGTATGTACTACATTAAAAGTTCATGAGAATCTGTCAACTTATCTCATCGAAAAACATCAACATAGTTTTCCACAAGGATCTTCTAAAAAGAAACAACTAAGAATTTCTTAAGTTGATGTATTTAATTATTCATTTCTTAGCATTAAAGAAAGTTATACAATAGTTTCGGCTGTCTTTATTTACCATATAGTGTAGTAATTCATTTTCCCTAAAACAGCGTTTGCTTATGGTATTATTATCCTTTAGAAAGGAATCGCATTTTGGAAACAATAAACAAATGAAACCTCGTGAGACATCTTAACCAAATAAACAAACTAATGTGAGAGATGCGTTTAAGTGGAATTCATTTCGGTCACATGCATTTCTCTTAGTATGAGCATTGTCTATGTGGCGCATGTATTGCAGGGTATACAAGCATACCCTTTGTCAGACTATTACGTGTTGCAGGGTAGGCAAAGGGAAGAAAAGAAAAGACAAGAAGAACAAGTGCCACATAAGAGAAGGCGAAGACCCGAGCATTGTGCGTGTCAGCCTTGAGCTACATTCAGCAGACAGACAACAACGCATACATTTACATATGTATGTGCACACACACATACGCACACACACACACACACAATTATGATGTATACACGCATATAATGCAAACTTTGGCCAAAAAAATAAAATAAAATAAAATAATAAAATGCGGTAGCCAACAACAACAGCAAAAGAAACAAAAAAAAAAAGAAATGGTGTCTCCGCAAAGAAGAAAGTAAGATAGAGAGACCTACAGAGAGAGAGAGGGAAAGAAGCGCAAGGCAGATATAGATGGGGAATAAGATAATGAATAGGAGCGGGAAGGCATACTAGCATAAACGATAAAAACAAAGAAACAAAAACCTTTGTCATACATTTTTGTTGTTGTTGCTATTATTGCTTTTATTTCACCGTTTTTTTTTTTTCCTTTTTCCTTTTTGCTTCTGTTGCTGTTGCGATTACTTGTTGTGCCTATTGGAATTATGTGCAACGTCGAAAGCGCAAATAATAAATGCAAATGCACACGCATACGTACACACATTCATTTGTTACACTCGCACGCACACGCACACATACACACACACACACACACATTTATATAGAAAAAAAAACATATTTTTGTTAACGGCATCTGCTGCACTACTTTTGGTTTTGGTTTTGATTTTGATTTTGCTTTGCGATAGAAAGTCAACAGGAAGAAGTAAGAAAAGAAAAGAAAAAAAAAACATTAAGAATGCCGGAATGCCAAGAGAGCGTGTGGGAGAGGGAGAGAAAGAGAGACAGAGAAAAGAAATGAACGTGCAAATGGTTGGACACAGGCAGAAGAAGCAGCAGCAGCAGATTTTAGTTGACGGCATCTGTTTAATTTTTGCGAGTTGTTCTTTTTGCTTTTATTATTATTGTTTTTGTTGTTGTTTTTATTAATGAATTTTTATGCTTTTTGTAGATGCTGGCGACGTTGTCTTTTCTGTCTTTAATGCTCCATGGTTGTTGTTGTGGTTGTTGGCGCTTTTATTTTTGCAATTGTTTTTGTATTTTTACTTTTGGGCTACGTCTAAAAATACTCGTAATTCTACAAATTGGCTAAATGGCTTTAGTTGTGTGTGTGTGTGCGTGTGTGTGTGTGTGTGCGTTATTGAATAAAGTATAACTTTCTTTTAATGGAAACTATTGTAGCAAAATATTAAATATACAATGATAATTCTATTATTATTATTAAACATTATTCAAAAAGGAATAGTAAATATTATTGCAAGCTTAAATGATTAAAGCATACATGTAATGTAAAATAATGTCAAAATAATAATAATAATAATAATATTAATAACAATATAAGATCTGAAGCAAACGATTATTTTGCATTTTGCTTGATCATTTTTGAAGAAAGGAATTTCTAGATTTATTATGTATGCACATAAAAATATGTATGTATGTATGTATGTATGTGTCATCATACAATATATTATTATAATTATTGAGTATCGATAAGTAGGACATTGAGATAAAATCTATTTAATTTGGCGGTCACACAAATTTCTCAGAGCAAAAAATGTCATCAAGCGAACTAAGAGTGTAATAACAATTTTTGACAATTTCTTTTGGCTAATTGCAGTATGCAATAAACATGTTTGTAATTGCTGATTGATGTTGTTGTTGTTGTCATTGTTATTGTTGTCACGAACATGTGCTTTCTTTCATATCTCACATTACTTTCATCATTTCTTATTATTTTCCTTATTTATTTTATTTTATTTTTTTTTTTTGGCGCGCTCAAAAGCCGGCTATATTCACTTACACTTCCAACAGATGTCACAGCATCACAAAAAAAAAAAAAAATTAAAACGAGAAAAAAATACATGTACAAATATATATATATTTATATTAATATATATTGCACAACAAACACAAGTATAACGAAAGGAGAAAGCACAAATTTTAAAACTTTCACAATTTTGTTTCCTTTAATTTCAGTTTTATCGTTTGTTTGCTATTTATTTGCTGTTGTCGCACTTTTTGCTTTTGTTTTTGTTTTCGTCTCACACGCGCAACGATCTCGATGTGACAAAATGGAAGCGGGGCACGTTCTGTTCCGTTCCGTTCCGTTTCGAATCGTGTCCGTGCACGTGGCAAGCTCGACGCTAACTGAAGCTGTTCGACATGGCGACTGCCTTCACAACGGAGTGAAGTGCGACATCCATTAGTGTTGCCCCTTTAGCTGTTTTCCCGCCATAGTTTTTCGTTGCCTGCACAATAGAAAAACCACAGTTAACAGCTAGCAACTGTTTTAACACCAAGCTACAAATTTATAGACTTTTATTTCTTAATTCTTAATCTGTTATTTACATAATTAAAACAAAATATTATGTTATGCGATTTTAGTTTTTAAAAATATTTAGGTTGGATTAATTGAAAAATATTTAATTTAATAAAATATTCACTATTTTTTTCAGTTCACTAAGAAGTGTCTGATCTTTATTGTTTATCATTCAAGTGAGCTGAATTCAGGTAAAAACTGATTTTAAATATTAATACCTTTTTTGAATTCTAACAAGTCTGCCCTGACAGTAGCTCTAATTAATAAGTTAGCTATTTACGAGCCAAATAAATGTAGCTATTTTTCTTATTGTTTAGCTGTCAGCACTGCTTGACACAATGACTCAGAGCCCAGAGCCACGAGCACAGCAGCCACAGCACGAACCTAACACGAGCGTTGTAACGTACACACACACAGCCACACACACATATCGTATTTTGAGTTAATTCTTCTTCTTTTTCTTTCGTCTTTGCTGTTGTTATTTTTGGCTCATTGCCGTTTACGCTCAAGCTGAAATTTCCCCATATTCTAAAAAAGAAATATCAGCCGGCAAAGCCTTAGAATGAGAGAGAGAGAGTGCAAATTTGAGTGGAATTTTCAAATGAGAGCACGAGTGTAACTATTTTTTGAGTGCATTTCTATTGCGCTCAGTTTCGATGCTATTTTGCTTTTGTTTTCATTTGTTTTGCTTTCTTTTGCTCATTTCCGTTTGGCGTGCGTAGAACTTCCGCTGTCTTACAGTCAAGGAAGTTGTTGCGACCACCGAGAACCTGAACTAGAAGCCGAATAAAAAGCGAATGAAAACAGGACCAAAACTCATGTAAAAGACGTCTGTTTCTCTTCTAGCGCCAGTTTTTTTTTTTTTTTTTTTGTTTTGTTTTGAAATGTCAAAGGATGTGCCACGGATCAGAAAGCATGTGCAGAAAGCAACAAATGCTTGGGATTTAGCTCTTAATTTTAGGTAAGGCTCTAAAAGACAATTTCGAAAACAAGGATATGCCATCATTTCATATCCTTTCATTTGAGTTGATTCATGATTACTCACATCAAATATAATGAAATTTTTATGTTTAATCAATTATTTCTATATCAGTTAAGAGATATTTGGTATAGTATGTCCAAATGTATTATAATTAACCGATTCTATTTCCATTTCCGGTATTAAGATATCAAATGCGATCGGAAATATTCTCTTAAATGCAATACACAGTTTGCTAGGGTATACATAGATGCGAGTATATTAAATTTTTGATATCTTAACCTCCCAAAATCTCTAAGAATTAAATTTAAAAAAAACGCCCACCAATTACAAAAATTTATTTATATAAGTATTATAATTATTTTGCTCAGTTTATTTTTATAACTTTTCTGTGGATAAAAACATTTGTTGACATTTCTTTTCTGTTGCATACTTTGTGGAGCAGGGGGGAAACTTTACATAGATGATGGAGATTTATTTATTTATTTATTGTGGAATGAGAATCATATTCTTTGGCTTTTATGCCCATACATGTATGTGTATGTGCATGTATTTTGTATAATTTTTTACTATTATGTTTTATGTTGAAAATTATGCAGTTTGTTTGTTGTGGCCAAGTGGCCAGTTCAAAGCAATTTGAACTAAATTCAACTAAACACAACAGACAGAAACCCACACACACACACACACACACACACACACACGCACACACACACACACACATGTACATATTAACAGAAAAATATATAGTTTAATTGAATTATTTATATAATAGTGCTTACGCTGTCCGAATGCAACTCTGGCAAAATTCCGGTTTGCACTGTTGCATTTTTGCACCTCACTTTTACCGTTCACTTTATCCGTTCTAATTGGCATGTGCCAACGTGTAACGGGATTTTTCCTGCTTTTTCTTCTTCTTCTTTTGTTAAACCCAACGTTTAAAACGTTTAATTACATTTTATGCGACGCTTTGAAAATGACTTTGGGGCCAAGTAAATCTCAGGTAAAGCGAGTATAAAAATATATATATGTATTATATATAAAATATTTCATTTCCGGTGAGGCGAAATTTGAATACCCTTTACCGTTTCGAGTATTTAGAATATTTGGAATATTTTTTGTATTAATTAATTTTATTAACTTTTTGATTTAATTAATTTCCCACTGAAATTCCCAAATTTATGTATAATAATATGTAAAAAAAAAACAATAAAAGAAAATAATTTTTTAGTGTGAATAATAACAAAAAAACAGTAAACAAAAAACAGTAAACAAAAAAAACAAAGAATTTGCGGCACAAAGTTTTTGTTTTTCACACGTTTTCCATTTTCAATTGCAAAGTTTTTGTATTTGTTTGAGTTTTTCTTTTATTTTAACGCAAGGATATATGAATTGGTAGCTGAACGAAATACTCCATCAATTGATTTGGCTACGTTTGCATGCTGCTCTTTCCGGCCACAAACAGGCAGAAGGATCCAGGATCCAGGATTCAGGATAACCATAAAGCAGAGTGCAACAGAATCCGTGAAGGAACTAGGCAAACCAACGCCGCATTGTGCATGGCTTACAAACAGAGCAACAAGAGGAACTGGAAAAGCGGAAAACCGTTGAGGAAAACTGAAAGGTGTACAATTTTTTTTTGTTTTTGTGTTTCAGTTGTACTTTTTTTTTTGTTTTTGTGTTTAGTTAGTTTTTTTTTCCCCCAAAGGCAGGAGTCTCGATTCTGTTTTGACAACAGCAGCAACTAGTAACAAAAACAAAAACAATAACAGCAACAACAACAACAACAGCAACAACAACAACAACAGCAACAACAATAACAGCAACAACAACAACAACAACAATAACAACAGCAACAATATCACTGAGTGGGTCAAAGGTTGTCACATCAATGAGCAGCTGTTGCTGCTGTCGCCTTCATTCGCACTATCTGATGATGTCCTTTTGCTTTTTGGGGGGAGAGAGAGGGAAGGAAA